>VZSF01000778.1:145973-185038 GCA_013398295.1 Chionis minor | reverse complement strand
CCCCCGTGTCCTGGGGCGGTGGGTGTGGGTTTAGGCCAAAATGCCGAAAAGCATCTTTCCCCTCTTTTCCCGGGGCCGCTGCATAGTCGGTGCCCAGGGCTGCTCCTCCTGCTCTCCGGTCCGCAGNTGGGTAGCGGGGGGAATAAAGAAAAAAAAGCCGAAAAAAAGCATCGCCCCGTGGGTGAGTCATTTGAACTGGACAGTTCAAGGGAAACAGGAGGCCGGGGGCATGAATGCGAACTCAACAAAGTTTAACCACCCCTCCTTCTCCTCCCCATGCGCAAAATGGAAACCTTATTATATGAATCACTGTGAATCAGTAGATTGAATGCGATCATTATGAGTAAATGATAGTCGGGGCTCCGCTGGTCTTTTCTTTCCTAGAGGCAAAACTATAAAATATGAAGGATATAAATGATCTTCTCTCCGCTCCCTCATAAAGGACATTCATTCAAAGCCGCGCTCTGTCTCGCTCCCAATTCCTTTGGTCCCCCTTGAATTCCACAACGATCAAGGTAGATTACAGCGAGTCCCAGTTTATTTGTCTTCACGTGCTTGTTTATTGGCGAAATGTCACGAAATGTAATTTGTCCCAAATTCTTTAACATGAGAAAATACTTTGTGGTTGAAGGAATCCATGCCGGTACAGCCAAGGCGATCTCCGATGCTCAGAGCAAGTTCATTATCATGCTATTTTACAGCGTTTCCATGTTTACTCCTCATTTCTCAGGAGCCTTTTACATATCGTTGCATAAGAAAAGGATTTCGCCAGCTCTCGTTATGAGATTTCCTAGATTTTTTACAGGCGGAGCCGGTTTACAAAAGCTGTATTGTTTGACTGCGGTCTGGGTTTCCATTTGGGGTAATTATTGTATTCCCAGTCTTCTTCTAATCATTTGCTCGCAAGGACACAGTNGGCGGGGGGTGCCCGCCCGCCACGCAGTGGACGCCCAGCAGAGCCGTCCTCGGGTAAACCCCTGCCCTAGGAAAATGTACAATTAACCTGCCGGCTTTCCTTCCGGGGGGTTTATTGCTAGGGGGNTGGTCTTTTCTTTCCTAGAGGCAAAACTATAAAATATGAAGGATATAAATGATCTTCTCTCCGCTCCCTCATAAAGGACATTCATTCAAAGCCGCGCTCTGTCTCGCTCCCAATTCCTTTGGTCCCCCTTGAATTCCACAACGATCAAGGTAGATTACAGCGAGTCCCAGTTTATTTGTCTTCACGTGCTTGTTTATTGGCGAAATGTCACGAAATGTAATTTGTCCCAAATTCTTTAACATGAGAAAATACTTTGTGGTTGAAGGAATCCATGCCGGTACAGCCAAGGCGATCTCCGATGCTCAGAGCAAGTTCATTATCATGCTATTTTACAGCGTTTCCATGTTTACTCCTCATTTCTCAGGAGCCTTTTACATATCGTTGCATAAGAAAAGGATTTCGCCAGCTCTCGTTATGAGATTTCCTAGATTTTTTACAGGCGGAGCCGGTTTACAAAAGCTGTATTGTTTGACTGCGGTCTGGGTTTCCATTTGGGGTAATTATTGTATTCCCAGTCTTCTTCTAATCATTTGCTCGCAAGGACACAGTTTTTTTTTTTCCCTCCCCTTTTGAAGAAGATGAAATACTCCAAACTTGCAAGACCATTGGAATAATCCCCCCACTTCTTTGCCTATTGTGTAAAAGCTATTCCTTACATCTCTCTAAATTGCTGGAAAATATGTGATGGAAAGGACAGTAAGAAAACATATAGAGCAGAAGAAACGCATGTCACCACATTTGGAACAAACTCCGCGAACTGCAAAAGCCCCGATCTAAGTCTGTTCTCAATCGAGATGTCTATGCGAATAGAGGGGGGGGGGGAAACCCAAACCCAAACCAAACCCACTTTTCAGAAGGAAATACGTTTCAGCTAGATAATAATCAGCTCCTGAGGGGAAGAAAAAAAAAAAAAAAGAAAAAAAAGAAAAAAAAAGAGATAAAAAGTTCACAGAAGGAAAAATCAAGGGCGAGCAAACGCCTATGTGCGGCAGGGCTGTGTGCGTGCAGAAGGGTTTCTCCTCCAGCTGCTGCCTCCAGCTGCACAGCTGGAGGAGGGCCGGGAGCCGCGGCCCCGGCGGCAGCCAGCGGCTCAACCTGCGGGCACCGGAGCTGAACTTGGCAGGTCTCCTCTTTCCAGCACCCCCTTTTGGACCTTCCCGCTGGTGTCACGCAGCTTCCCAAGGCAAGATTTCCACCCCCAGCCCCTCTTTAATTTGCGTCTGTAAAACCCGAGGCCCAAAAATATCCCTCTAAACTCGCAGGAAGCAGGATTGGGGCGATAGTTCTTCTCTTCTTCGGCTAAGGTGGTTAGAAAATGATTGTCTTAAGCAAAAACCTGACAGGCAGGAAAACACATATTCATGCATATACATACATACAGAAGGATTTGAATTCCCTGTGCAAAGGAAACTACAGTTGAACAGCCGAGTAACGGTGTCGGGTATCTTCCAGACCCGGTCTATGGAAAACCAAAACAACATCACTCTCCTGCAACTATCAAAGCCATCCACAAATATTTGAAACTGTCCTGATGATATGTAACCTCCTGCTTAGGAACTCCAGCGCCTTATTATTTTGGCGATGTGATCTCACCACATCCTTTTGCTGAGTGGCAGCCGATGGCTAGATATGATACTAGGAGTTACGTCATTCTAATAAATCAATGTAACCAAACAATTTCACCGCCAGAGGAGAAGGGAAAAAAATCCCAAATATTTGGTAGGGGATCTGAATTTGTCTTTCAGAAAGCTTATGTTCCTCTCAGACTTTCCATCAACCACAAGCGTAGACATAATCTAAAATGTTCCTGGCTTGCCCGCTGCTGGGCTGACTAGCTTTTGGAACACAAGAGATAACATTTCTAGACATCGGTCTGCCTTGAGCTGCCTTTGTGTTATTCCTTGCATATGTGGTTTTGACATTATTTATGCAGCAAGTGTGGGCTCTTTATTGGTGTTGGGTCACTTTGCTTTTCAACAGCTGGGTTTTTTCTGTCAGTCAAAGCAGAACTCCTTTCAGCCTTCAAAACAGCATCAGGCTTCTCCTTGCAGTCCACGGCTTTAAGGTCTGACACCATCCACGCAGCCGAGCATCCCCCCCAGGAGTGAGCGCAGGTTGGCCAGCGAAGGTCGATGGGTGGCTGCGGGGATGCCTGGCCAGAGCATCCAGGCTGCTGCCCACCTCCTCCCACGTCAGCATCGTGGATCACACTGTGGATCAACGTGAGATCCTGCCACTGGGTGTGAACTCTACTGATTTGGGGTGGCACCAGATTCTGTCTGTCCCCTGCTGTTAATGGTCCCAATACACTTGGGCTGGATTTGGGTCGATTTGATTTTTACTTCTGAGACAACCTAAAGAATACCAACAAAGTGCTCCTACATTTTTCTTTTTTTTTATAAAATCATGGGACAGATAATGAGCTAATGGCACAACATTAATAACACAGAGACACAAAAAGGAAGCTCAGTGACAGCAGGCAGAGCAGGGGTGCATTCAGGACATGGAGTTGCCTCTTAGGTTTCCTGGTGGCCTTTTGCAAACCATTTCACCTTTTAGACTGACATCTGCCATCAGAGTCCACCCTTCACTTGTTGCTGGTGGAGCTGTAAGGCCTGGCTGTAGGTTACATTTGCTCATGCACACACCCGCACGCACTTCGCATCCTGCCTCCCACACTGTGGTCCCTGTCGCTGGGGCTGGGACATGGGGGCAGATTGCCATCTGCTTGACCCAGCAGTAGCTGTTTACAGGGAAAAATCACATGCAGCAGCCTCACAGGTAAATTCAGATCCTCTTCTCTTCCCAATACATGGAGCTAAATACCGGTCATGTATGAAACCAGGGACAGAAAAAGAAATGCCACAGGATCATACACAGAGCTGACAAAGGAGGAAAGCAGTAAGCTCACTGGCAGTGCTAGGGAACACCTCTGTTCTAGCTGAGATTTTGAAAAATAAGGAGAGGGAAGGAGGGAGGAGAAGAAAAAATAGACAAAGGGGTACGACGAGCAACTTGGAAGGTCATCGGAAACTTTGTTCTTGGGAGCAAATCTGGTTTCTTGTGATCCCCTTTCAGCAGGGCTGGCTGGGAGCCAGCCGGGTCCCCTGGAGCTCCCCCTGGCCTTTTTGTCTGGAGCCTGGGAATCTGTCTGGAGCACAAGGCTTGGGGGACCAGACTTAGGTTTGCAGAGGGATTGGCTTAGGCAATGGCCATGAGGAGGAAAGGGGGTTTGCAGCCCTCAGGCCTTTGGGAGTCCTCCCCTGGGGCTTGTGGGTGATCAGGGGAGCTTCCCCTCGCTTTGGGGACAACTGGGGAGAGGTGGGGGGACAGGGGAGCAGCAGGAAGGGCAGGCAGCCTGTCCCCAGGCTCAAGGTGCCAGAGCAAATAGGGTCAGATGGAGGGATGGAGGGGACTGAGCAGAGCTTTCTGGCCCTCACCCCAGCCGGGACCAGGTGAGGTGTCCCAGGGTGTCCCGTTCTTCCCAAGGTATTGCTGCAAGTAGTCACCAAATAAACACCAAATAGAATGAAAAATACCCACAAACAGAACAAAAGCAAACCAAACACCTTCAGTGGAGCAATAGTGCATTATATTTCCCCTGCCCCTCTAGCCTTGCCTTCCTGCAGACCTCTTTTGGGGGGATGAAAGTGTAGGCTCCTAACGCTCCCCGTCAGATCTAGAGATGCTAATTGGCGTCTTTCCAGTACTCACAGGTTTTCATGAGTGATTGAGCTCTTTCCAATGATTTTGTTCCCTTACTCTTTCTGACTCAGTTATCCTGGTACATTATTTTGCCCTTTTTGTGTATCCCCCCCTCACCCCCATTATGACCTTTAAGGATAAAATTCAATTTATTTGGCTACTTCGCAGACAAAATCTAAAGCCTGCCTTAATTTGTAGTTTACTAGCCCTCTGATGTGAGACTACATAGAGAGCCCCTATCTGATCAAACGGCTGGTACCTTGACACAGCCCAATTATGTGAAAATATATCCTCGCTTATCATTTCAAACATCATATAAGCAGAGAAACTGAAGTCACTCCCTGTCTGTTTGATTTTCCTGTTCAGACACACTTGTTTAAACAGGCACCGTGAGACTTTTCTGTAATCTTACTCGGAGGAGTTCAAAAAGCGTTTTCACCTTGAAAGCCCTGAGCTGCTTGATGGCGGCCACCCCCAGTTGGGTGAAGAAGGGAAGGGGCCAGGTGTAGGATATCCCCTGCAGGTGAGCTTTTGGTCAGCTGGCCACAAAACACAATTGTAGCCAGGTATATCCCCTCAGTGTCCTCCTCCAGCTCTGCCCACCCAAACTGACCCTGTTTGCCAAGCTGGTACCTGCCTGGCCCTGCAGAATTCCTTCTCCCAGCCTGGGCTCGCTGCATCCCCCTTCCCCACCCAGCCTCACAGCTTCCCTCCTCCTGGTGCCGCTGCATCCGCCTTCCCAGTCCAACTCCACAGCAACCCCCTTGCTGCACCGGCCCTTCTGCATTCCCAATTAGCTGACCAAGAGAAGCCAGTAGATGTAGTGGCTTTGGATTTTAGCAAAATTTTTGATACCGTCTCTCACAGTATCCAAAATGTCCAGCATACAGCTAGGCAAGTCCATAAGATGTTGGGTGAGCAACTGGCTGATGGCTTGAGCTCAAAGAGTTTTAGCAAATGGGGTTACATTAAGCTGGTGGCCAGTCACCAGGTCTCAATTTTAGGGCCAGTGCACTCTTTAATGTCTTTATGAGTGACGTTGATGCAGGATTCAAATGTGTATTAAGTAAGTTTGCAGACGATACTTAATTAGGAGAAGCTGTGGACTCCCTCGAGGGTAGAAAGGCCTTACAGGGAGATCTGGATAGACTAGAGAGCTGGGCAATCACCAACATAAGAAATTTAACAAAAGCAAGTGCCAGATTCTTCACCTGGGATGGGCTAATCCTGGTTACACATACAAACTGAGGGATGAGAGGCTGGAGAGCAGCCCCATGGAAAGAGTTCTGGAGGTTTGGATTCATGGCAAGTTGAATATGAATCAACAGTGTGCCCTGGTAGCCAAAAGGGCCAACTCTGTTCTGGAGTGCACCAAGTACAGCATATCTAGCTTGTCAAGGGAGGCGATTGTCCTACTCTATGCTGGTGCAGCCCCACATCACGTACTGGCTGCAGCTTTGGGCACCTCAATATAAGGACTTTGAACTACTAGAGCGTGTCCAGAGAAAGGCGACCAAGATGGTGAAAGACCTTGAGGGCATGAGTTATTAGGAGTGGCCGAGGTCACTTGGTTTGTTCAGCTTGGAGAAGAGAATGCTGAGGGGTGACCACATCGCAGCCTGTTATGGGCTCCTCAAGGCTGGCAGCGGAGAGGGAGGTGCTGATCTCTTTCTGGTGACCAGCGATAGGACACGAGGAAATGGGACGAAGCTGCACCAGGGGAAGTTCAGATTGGACATTAGGACAAGGTTCTTCACTGAGAGAGTGGTTGGTCACTGGAACAGGCTGCCCAGGGAAGTAGTCACAGCATCAAGCCTGTCTAAGAGTTCAAGGAGCACCTGGATGACACTCTTAGTCATATGTTTTGGTTTTAGGTAGTCCTGTGAGGAGCAGGGAGTTGGACTTGGAGATCCTATCCCCCCTGGCCCAGCTCTCCTGCATCCCTACCTCTCGCCTGGCCCTTGCAGCATCCCCTGTTCCTGGCCCAGCCCTGCTGCATCCCCCTTCCCGACCTGGATTTGCTTCACCTGTCTTCTTGTCCTGGCCTCACTGCATTCACCTTCTCAACTCTGCTCGACCATTAGTCCTGGCCACCTTGCAGGTGGTATCCACTAGAAAGGGATTTTGTTAAAGCAGCCAGTCCCCAGATGCTCATCATCCAGCCCATGCTTACAATACACTGGAGCTGCCAGTAAAATCTGTCCTGGAGACCTGCAATCCCAGTTTTCCTTGTTGCACCCTCCACTGTAAGGCCAAACATTTTTAGGGAGAAGAATGTTGGTTTGGGGTCTCACCCCACAGCTTCTCTTGCTTTGCATCATGAACAGCCATGATAGAGCCAACAACATCCCACTGCAAAGGACCTGTCAGAACCCACACACTCTGCTTCTCCCAGACAGAGAAAAATGTACCATTTTTCCCTGCTGTCTTTACCCAGGCCAGCTTGAACCCACAAAGTAACAAGCCTGGCTTCTCATTCCCGCACTGCTTCCCAAAGGAATACCTGATGAAGGACAGCATGATCAGTGGGCACTGCATACATATTTACTAAAACAACTCTGTGGACCAAAAAGAGCAAGGGCAAAGTCATGTGCCATCTTGAGGTGAAATACAGCATCTAGACTAGCCATAGAAACCAGTGGAAAAGCAGATCTATCAAAACAACAGACTTCCAATTGTTTGCCAAAAATGCAGTGACCCCTTCCCTTCCCTTCCCTTCCCTTCCCTTCCCTTCNTCATGTGCCATCTTGAGGTGAAATACAGCATCTAGACTAGCCATAGAAACCAGTGGAAAAGCAGATCTATCAAAACAACAGACTTCCAATTGTTTGCCAAAAATGCAGTGACCCCTTCCCTTCCCTTCCCTTCCCCCTCTCAGGTTTCAGATTGGTCCCTGGGTGCCTACAAAGGACTTTTCCAACTTTCTGATAATTTCATGGGAGTAGGTGTCATTGAAATCCACACCAACACTTAGACTGGAGTATATAAAACAGGCCTTGGGGATTTTAAGTGATCTTATGCTTTCCCCTTCTAAGAATCTGTGATAATCTTATCTTTAGTGACTTGACAAAATTCATTATCTGCTAAAGTACATGCAGAACTGGGAAGACATTGAAAAACCAAATTAAGTACAATAACAGTCACTGCTTTTGAAAGATCATATTTTCTACTAGTTTTCTTCTTTTTACTCCTTTTGACGCTTTTTTTTTTACTCTCAATTGTAAAGATGCAATAAAACCTACCTTTTCCTGAATTAAAACGAATAACTTGTAGAGAGATCAAGAAACTTGTGAACATGTTGAAGCAAACTGGAGAAGCAGAAATATTAACAGCAGAATCAGTCAGAGGCTTCTCCAGACACAAGGATGTATGAACCAGCTGGGATGCAGTCTCTGGCTCAACACCGTAAGGGCAGCATGTTATTTAAGGATTAGCTTGTAATGACATTTTTCAGGTATCTTCATGGGACTTGATGAAGTTACTCAACTCAATTGCTGAAGTAAAATACAGTATAAAACAAAACAAAAAAAAAACCCTTCTGCAGGATGCAGTCCTTAAACACAGGGTGCTCTGAGCTCCTGCCTGGATCAGTGGGAACCGAGTAACTGAGAGCACTTGCCACTCTCTCCATACGGAGCCAAGCCCTTATTCCAACCCGAGCCCAGCTTCGCTTAAAGGACAGTTGAGCTGGCAAAGTGCCAGGGCCTAAGGGCTGCTCTTAATTTGCATATAAGAGACCAGCTTGCAGACGATGCTATCTTGCAGAAGGCAGTGAAACCATGCAACGGTCAGGCTTGATCACAGCGTTCCGGTTGCATTGCTTGAAATGGAGGATTTTGCTCTGGGAGTTGCAGTCTCCGCATCTATCACCACCCAGAGAAGTTTCTGGGTTCATTTATAATGTCCAAGGACTGATGGGAACATCAGATTGCTTAATATGACTTCCTATGCACATTACAGCTCATTTGGTTTCATCCACTTACAATAGTATTGAGTTCAAAGAAGTGTGTCTTTGGATAAAAGATAGCTTCCAAAAAGGCAGTTGTTCTTAAGCTTGAAATATTAAAACATTCAAAAGTCATCACTGAAATTCAGAGATTGTTTTAGTAGTTAATTACCCGTCCAGCAAGAAGCTTGTTTTAGAGCAGTGCAACCCTTTGTACTCACCTTCTGGTTGTTGTTCCCTGTGACTATCCCTGCTAAATTAAGTGGTGCATAATCTTTCCTCCTCTAAGGAGACGAAACTCTCTCTCATGCTTCCTTCTAGTACATGTAACCCAGAGCTGTTTCTCCAGCTGTCTGCCCTTGTCCTCTATCTCTAGACCCATCTGCGTAGGCCTCCAACGCCATTGTACCTTTCTTAAAGTACAAAATGAGACCTGGGTTTGCTATTACAGCGTGAACTTCACTTGGATGGTGTACAGTGATGCTGTTTGAGCCTGTTGCTACCCCATGCTTATGCTCCCCATGTCTCAACATCAGGTCTGTCGCTGAGCAGTCATCCTACTGCCCCAGACAAGGACAACCTCCTAAAGCATCCATGCAGATTGCACTAATGAGTTATTTAGGTGTTCTCATTATTTACTCAAGGAGCTAGGCTTGCAGGGCTTCCTGCAGTCCTTTGTAGTAGCTTAAGAGGTGGAGGGACACACCAGTTCTCCACAGATGGGCCTTACCTCTGCCCTTGACACCAGCCATGAAGGGGAGCACCCTGAAGCAATTGTAGACCATGTTTGGATATGGAGTCACTTCTGCTCCTCATGCCTGTCTAAAAAAAATCATGGGCTCGCAGATGTATGAAAATACTTTTTCTTTGTAGATGTCTGAGCTAAAGTCAACAGTTAATCTACTATGCTCTCCTTCACACCCTGCGCTGAGTTATCTATCACCTTTCCTCCTTCATCTAACATGTCTATACAGTTTGTATGCTTGGCGTACGTGCCAACTGGGTGGACAGTAACTGTTAAATACATTGCAATACCAGAGATTCTGATTAAAAGCCACGCGGCACACAATGCACATATTATCCACTTCTGCGGAAATATACAGTTACTGCAGGCCTCATATCTTCCTTTTGCTTTTCTTCCCTCAGCATTTGAGACCAGCAGCTTGTTTGGAGGCTTATGTTCCGCAGCAGCAGAGGACCTTGTCCTCACTCTGTCTCCATGGCCTCCCTTGCTGGGTGTTTGGTCCCAGCCAGGCATAAAGCCATCATGGTGTGCTGCAAACACATGGGCTGCTGTCACCTGGTGTTCGGGTGCATGTGCAGGACAGAAACAAAGCTGGGATGTGGTGCATGAAATATGGAATTGGTTGCCCTTGTTTGTCATCCTTATTTCTTTGCATCTCAGAAAGCAAGCTGGGGAGGGAGGATCAGGAGGAAAAGGTGAGGACTCCCAAAGGGGAGAGGATGGCCATACTCAGCAGTAGCAGAGACGGTTTCTAATGTCACAGGGAAAGTCCTGTTAAATTTTGCTCCTTGATGTGGTCAGAAATCTCTGTTTACAATGGACTTCCCAGCAACAGGATGGGCAAAACCCCAGGAATGGTCTAGTAGCAGCTGGTGGAGGGACAGCAGGAAAGGTATGGAGCTTGTTTGCACACACTTGGCTTCACTGAGGTTTTACTCAGTTTAGTGGGCAAGTCCATCAGGCTTATTCACATCACTAAAGGAATGGCCAGGATCAGGGAAAGGCACTGCCTTTCACTCTTGAGTGTGTAGTGAGAGGTAAACTCAGAGTTTACCCACTTCATCCTGGAATACAAACACGCAGGTTTGTCTGTTTGTTCTATTTTATTTCGATTTCTAATGTAACATCCCCGCCATTCCTAGATTGAAAGGTGCAAACGGACCTTAACCCAGGACTCAGTTCTGAGGTACAAAAATGCTTTTTCCAAATACTGAAGTCCATTGACTCCTATAAGAAGCTTGTTCTGGTCCTGTTCACTGTGATAGCAAAACGTCCCTGAAACTGGTAAATGCCAGCCTGGAGCAAAAATCAGCTCAGCACAGAGGAAATCATTTCATCTGAGTGGTACTTGGTATGGGCTTCAATAACAGTTAAAGGAAAAATATGGTAACACTTAAGAGTTCAACAACAAACAAGCGCAAGTCATTGACTTGTTGCAGTTAGTGTAACCCCCTTGAAGTCTACGAGACGAGTGCATGGGAGCTAAGAATCTGGCCCTCTATCCTATGGGCAGTCTTGGATCAGATAACACAGATGTGTTAGATTAAGGACAGAACCTTATAAAATAAAACACTAGCTGCACTGGGAATGTCCTTTTTTTCAGTCCATCCATCAAAACATTACAAAACAAAACAAAACAAAAAAACGTAAGGCAGAACAGAGAGGTAAATCAAAAGAAAAAGTTTATATACTCCTCTAGATTTACACTCTTTAGATTTTTTTTGTGTGTGTGTCTCATGCACCCAACTGGTTTAAGGGTCTATTCTCTTTGTGGTACATGCATGCACATAACTACCATTGATGTGGAGTCTCCAGGTGATTTGATGTGCATTCCACATAAGGCATGGTGTCAAGTATATGATCCCCACACAAAAGAGCTGCCTGAGAACCACTCTTTGGGATACTTTTTTTTTTTGGATTCCTTTGCTCCACATCTAGATTTTAGCAGATCAGAGTGCCTAACCAAGCAGTGGAACTACCACTGCTACTCTTTTATCAGCTCTGATCTGTGTAAATTTTGGGGGGGGGGGGGGAGGGGGGAGAAAGGGTGTGATGGAATGAACGTTTCCAAGTATGGGTGCGATCTTGCGAAATGCTGAATGTTTCGTAGCATAATCCTAGGAAAAAAATAAAGGGACTTGAGGATTTTTAGCAAATCAAATGAGGAAAACAGGAGTCAAAATGTGTATTTGCGGAACACATGAGTTGAAGAAATTATTTCACACGTCACTGCATCATCTCTAGTTATGTGTTTTTAGGTCTATAGTGTGACTCATTCTGGCTGCCAAGTCCAGAGCAAGTCTGCTCTTCTCTCCACTGGACACAGCAAAACCATCTATATAGGTAATTGCAATTAATGTGAGATACAGAGGTTTAGCAAGAACAGTAGAAGGGTATAAGCATGCCCAGCAGCTGATTTCATGTAAGTGTCAGTCACAACACCATAAGTCAGGATGCACCAAGACTTGCTTTAAGGATGGACTAAAGCTGTATATCAGGCCTGGAACCTTCTGGTTTGATACTGTATCCCTCCCCAGGAAAAATATTTTTTTTTGGGGGTGGGGTGGGGTAGGATTTTTGTGCAGTTAAGTGATTGGTGTTTTTTTCGGATAAAACTTAAAACCAGTGTTCCACATTGTCAATGCTCGGCTTTCCTATGTTTCAGAGAGAAAGACAGACAAGCATCTTCATCACTCCAGATTTAGTTTCTCTCTCTTGCACATGCACTTCCCATCTCACGTGTGATCCTATTTGAAATTGTGATAGGAAAACTTCTAGATCAGTGCTAATTTTACCACGTCAGCAGAGTTATCCTGTTTTAAACCCAATGGAAACTTGTCCCTCTTGGAGCAACATGTATGTGCAAGTTATTTCAAGTTTTCCAAGCCTGCCTTGTTGTTTTCGGTTGCTCTGCTCTCCCAAACATCCTGTTTGAACAGAGAAGCAGGCTGGCTAGAAGGAGGGATGAAAGGTTTGCAGAAAATAGAGATGCAGGGTCTGAAGCAATGAAGGGAGGACACAGATACAAAGAGAGTTTATGGCAGGACTAGGATGGGCTGAGCAAAATTTTTGAAAGAAAAAATGAGGAGATTAATATGGTCGTGCTGTAGGTTTGCTTTCATGGGGGAAGAGGAAAAGGGAAACGTAGACTGTGGGGATTTTTATTTTTTTTAATAAGGAAACGGAGTTGAAAAGAACTGCACATATCGTAATAGTTCTCTGAGTAGATCTAGCTGCTGTCCGAAACACTTTTTCACTGAAAAATGTACACATGGATCAGTCAAAATCAAATGCTAATTTTGCTTAATTTTTTTCAGTCAAACTTTCTGATACAGAAGACATCAAAATATTTTTTCTATCCAAACCTACTTCTTATTTTAACGTGTCACTCTTTTTTAACATACGAAAAACTAAAAAACTAAGCTCAATTTTATGTTTGAACAAATTGCAGATTTTAAACCTTTTTGTATGCCAAGAGAAATTTTAAATTCAAATTCCTCCTTCTCCTCTGAACTTTTGCAGGCAAAACATAACTTAATTTCACAACACCCTAGACCCTTCCTCCTGCAGCTTAACTTCCATTTCTGTGCGCATCTTTCACCGTTCAAATAATGTAGGAGCACAACATGTTTGGATTTCAGTGCTGTCATTTCTATAACAAAACCCCAAACACAGGCTGTTAGGATGGTGCCTCTACCAGAGGTCACACAGACGCTGAGGTTTTCAGATGCTGAAACAGAAAACGTGTTTCAAAGCCACCATTTGCCATCTGACCCTGTACCTCATGGACTCTTGGAAAGACAAAACTGCATGCAGAGCCACCTACAGCATAATTTACAAATGTCACAACATGCCTTATCAGTTGCCAAAACACTCTGACTTGTTATCAATAAACACTGGCAGAGGTTGAGGGGCTCCTCTGGCTGTGGGGGACAAGGGTGCTGAGATGTGGCTGGGGAATGGGACCCAGCGATGGCAGAAGCTGGGAAGGGGAACTGCAGAGTGGGAAGCAGGGAGAGCTGAACTGTCAAGGTGTTTATTACCCGCTTCTCCATTTCCTTTTGCAGGACAGGTGGGGCCAGCTTAATTCAAGCAAATAAAGAAGCAAAGAGAGAAAAAAGAATTTGCAGTTTCTGATCTAGCTACGTCATGATTTAAAGAATGTATGAACTACAGCATTTCCATAAATGTATTTCAAGTTGGAACTTTCCTATGTAAAGTACTGGGGCAGTGCCTTCTCGAACTAAGGACTGAGGTTCTTTGACACAGATTATTGCTATTTTTTTAATAATCCAATTGAGATTTTTTTTTTTTTTTTATGACACAAATCCCTATCACACCCGTGCAGAAGGACCAGTAAAATATATTGTTTCACAGATGCAAGAGCAGTGTAGAAGAATTTATATCTAGATATCCCTGAGGACTATACTTTGCTTTTAGTGCTTTGATTTAGCAAAACCAGAAAATATCCAGAAATGAAACTTCAGTTAGCAGGAGAATTATTCATTAGCTAGTCTGAGGTACACACACATTGAGACAATGTTAGACATTTTTTAAACAAACATTTTATTTTAAAAAGTCAGGTTTGGAAGGGAGCATGGCAGAAAAACTCATAAGCATCCTGATATTTTCAGACATATGTTGACACATTTGGTTTTGTTTTTTTTTTTTTAAATCTCTCTCTTTAGTTTTAATACCAAGAACGCTTTTTTGTCATGAAAAGGCATGATAGATCTCTGTCTTAGAATGCTTCACTCAATTATTCTGTATTTGAAGACAGCTTGTCATTTATGATAACACAGTTATTTTTTTCTTAGCAATGAATAGGATGACAAGAAAATCATTATTTTGTCTGTGGATAAAAGGTAAGGGAATAGTAGAAGTCATATGCGAGCATCTGATCTAGAATTTTCTTCCCTGCCAAAAAGATTATTTTGCAGAGACTTTTAACAAATCTTTTCACGTCTTGTAAAAAAGGGCATGGAAAAAGTTTTTTTTACTTTTTTTTCAGTATAAAAGGGTGAATTGTTCCTTCCTGCTTTTGGAGATTCCATTTAGTCTTGCAGCTACACAATATCAGGAGAGAAGTCTCCATCCTCCCCAGCTTTTAACTCCTGTAGGTGGAGCCTGCTAAGAGTTACCTGTGGTGTAGCTGACCAGTAAGCCCAATTGCCATTGCCTGCAAGAAATTGTATTACATTCTTTTAAGCGATAGTGAGCATTTTAGGTCACCTTTGTCTTACATCCACATCAGCAACTTCTTTCTCTGTTTTTCTTATTCTGACAATGCAGACAGCTGAAGACCTGCAGACTTCCAGGTGTGCAGGTCAATGTCAGGGCCATGACTGACTGTGCCGGGAAGTGTGTCAAAATCCTGAAGCACCTTAACAAACGTTAAAAGATTTGGCCAAACTATTTCCCTGAAAGTGTATCTAGAGTTTTAGCAGTTGTGGGGCTTAGAAAATACTCACTCTTTTGCCTTTTAATTGCCCTGAAGGTCAAAGGCAATGAACTTTTCCATTTGTAAATGGGATGCACCTATTCTACTATGAATCAGCATGGAGGGCAAGAATCCAGACATAAATAATCTCTCAGCCCAGTTGCCTGGTATGAATTCACACAAATATGTTTAACCAAACATGGATGCTTCAGAGGGTGTTCTTGTGGTTATTGCAACTGCTTTCATTATACTTTTATATTAACAGTGTGTCTGCTCACCATGTGCAATAAAACAATTTCTGAGGCTCAGCCTCAGAACATGGGGCTCATTCACGGCCTTGGATAATAGCATTGCTTGTTTGCACTGTTCTTATTGAACTTCCTAAATATATGTCATTTTCCTTTTCATTCTAGGAGTGATCATACATTACAGCAATTACAGACAAACTCTTCCAGACAGTTCGAAGACCAAAACTTTCTTTGTGTGGAAGTCCAAAGGCAATTATTGGCATTACAGTTTAAGAGAAGCATTCCATCTCCCTGATGCAACAGCAGTAGCTTTCTGTGGCATGTTAAATAAAGCAATTGCCCTGTAGGAGACTAATGCATGCAGAGTTGTGATGAAAAAAAAATAAAATCATACAGCTGCTCTGAAAGAAATAGCAATCTCCTCTTCAAAAAGATACAAAACTTATTCTGGCACTGTTTTAACTGAAAGACACCAAGCATCTTTAACCTTTGCCTTTACTTCCTTGACATTTCATATATTGCTTCAAGACTGAGACTCTATAAAGACACAGGCATGCTAATTAGCAGTCAAATAGTTGCATTTTAACCAAAAGGCGTTGATAAAAATGGAATATGACAGTGCTTTCATCACACACACCAGAATATAAAAGTCAGTTCAAGCCAAATTTTTGTTCTCATAGCAGTTCCCATTTGCAGAAAAGAAGGAAATGAGTAGACTTGAGGCTAGAATATAAAGACTTGACCTCAAAAAGGGCTGGTAGTCATATTTTCCTATTTTGAGGAGTCTTAAACGTTAGGCAAATAATACAAAACAAATTACTCTCTCCCTTCACATATGCTATTGACAATATTTAAACAATTAATTAAATTACTCGCCTAACATAACTGTGATTTGCCTAGCTCAGTAAGCTGTGTGAGTGACAAAGAGGGATTATCAAATATGCTTAGACTTGAGTATCTCAGAAAAAGCTGGAACAACTCTTCAGCAAAACCAGTGAACATTTTTCCAGTACTTTGAGGTTCCCCAATTAGAAGCACTAGGGGCTTGATCCTAAAACAATATTAACTTTCCGCCCTAAATGTATTTACAGTAGCTGAGAATTAGTCTGGAATAACAATCACAGAATCATAGAATGGTTAGAGTTGGAAGTGACCTTAAAGATCTTCTAGTCCCACCCGCCCAGCCAGGGGCAGGGACACCTCCCACGAGACCAGGTTACTCAAAGCCCCATCCAACCTGGCCTTGAACACCTCCAGGGATGGGGCATCCACAACTTCTCTGGGCAGCCTGTTCCAGTATCTCACCACCCTCAGAGTAAAGAATTTCTTCCTAATATCTATTCTAAATCTACCCTCTTTCAGTTTAAAACCATTAACCCTTGCCCTATTACTACACTCCCTGATAAAGAGTCCCTCCCCATCTTTCCTGTAGGACTCCTTTAAGTACTGGAAGACTGCTATAAGTTTTCCCCTGAGCCTTCTCTTCTCCAGGCTGAACAACCCCAACTCTCTCAGCCTGTCTTCATAGGAGAGGTGTTCCATCCCTCCATCCCTTTGTGGCCCTCCTCTGGACCTGCTCCAACAGGTCCATGTCCTTCTCATATTGGGGCTTCCAGAGCTGTACTCCAGGTGGAGTTGCAGTACTCCAGGTGGAGTCTCACAAGAGCAGAGTAGAGGAGTAGAATCACCTCCCCCAACCTGCTGGCCACACTTCTTTTGATGCAGCCCAGGATGTGGTTGGCCTTCTGTGCTGCAAGCACACTTTGCTGGCTCATGCTGAGTTTCTCACCCACCAGTAACCCCAAGTTCCTCTCCTCAGGGCTGCTCTTGATCCATTCTCCACCCAGCCTGTATTTGTGCTTGAGATCGCCCCAACCCACGTGCAGGACCTTGCCCTTGGCCTTGTTGAACTTCATAAGGTTTGCACAGGCCCACCTCTCAAGCCTGTCCAGGTCCCTCTGGATGGCATCCCTTTCCTCCAGTGTGGTGACTGCACCGCACAGCTTGGTGTCATTGACAAACTTGCTGAGGGTGCACTCAATCCCACTGGCCATGTCTCCAGCAAAGATGTTAAACAGCACCAGTGCTGGTACTGACCCCTGAGGAACACCACTCATCACTGGTCTCCACTTGGATATCAACCGCTTGACCGCAACTCTTTGAGAGTGGCAATCCAGCCAATTCCTTATCCACTGATTGGTGCATCCATCAAATCCATGTCTTTCCAATTTAGAGACCAGGATGTCATGTGGGACAGCGTCAAATGCCTTGCACAAGTCCAGGTAGGTTGTGTCTGTTGCTCTTCCCTTATCCAGCAACGCTGTAACACTGTCGTAGAAATCTGTCAGGCATGATTTGCCCTTAGTGTTGCCCTGTTGGCTGTCACTAATCACCTCCTTATTTTCCATGTGCCTTAGCAGAGTTTCTAGGAGAATCCACCCCATGATCTTGCCAGCACAGAGGTGAGACTGACTGACCTGTAGTTCCCTGGGTTTTCCTTTTTTCCCTTTTTAAAAATGGGAGTTATGTTTCCCCTTTTCCAGTCAGCGGAAACTTCACTGGACCACCACGACTTCTCAAATATGATGAATAGTGGCTTGGCAACTTCAACTGCCAGTTCCCTCAGGACCCGCAGATGAATGTCATCAGGTCCCATGGACCTGTGAACATTCAGGCTCCTCAGCTGGTCTCAGACCTTGTCTTTTCAGTGGGTGATTCTTCATTCTCACAGTCTCTGCCTTTGCCTACGACAGCTTGGGTGGTGTGGCTAGAGCCCTTGTTAGTGAAGACCGAGGCAAAAAAGTTCTTCAGCACCTCGTGTTTGTCCGTATCCTAAGTGACTAGGTCTCCCTTTTCCTTCCTGAGAGAATCTACATTTTTGGTAGTCTTCCTTTTGTCACCGACATACCTATAGAAGCTTTTGTCGTTTCCCTTGATTTCCCTGGACAGATTTAACTCTATCAGGGCTTTAGCTTTCCTAACCTGATCCCTGGCTGCTTGGACAATTTCTCTGTATTTCTCCCAGCCTCTGTAGACTTACTTTTTGAGTTTGAGGTTCTCCAGGAGCTCCTTGTTTATCCATGCAAGCCTCCTGGCGTTTTTGCACCATTTCCTCTTTGTTAGGATGCATCACTCCAGAGACTGGAGGAGGTGATCCTTGAATATTAACCAGCTTTCTTGGGCCCCTGTCGTGGGTTTGGGCCGGATCGGCCCAAGCAAGCCGAGCGACAGATGTTCCCTCTCTCCTGCCGAGCAGGAGAGAGAGAAGAAGAGAGACTAGTTTAGTAAGAACTAAACTACTTTAATGAAATATAAAGAATAAAATAACACAAGAAAATAATGAAATATATACAAAACCGTATCAAGCTCCCAGGATGACAATCACGTCACCAGCAGGCACTGGGAAGTCCCAGACCGGACTCAGCGACGGAAGGGAACTGGATCCAGGAATACATGGGTCAGGATCAAAGGCAGACGAACCGATGGAGTCCTCCTCGGACGCCGGCCATTGAAGAAGGAAAGCAGGAGTCCCAGCAAGAGCAAAAGCCCAAGCAAGTCGGAGAAGAAGGTGAAGCCGTAAAACGGGAAACGGATAAAACCAGAACAACTGAAACAACGGAACCACGGAACAACGGAACAACGGAATAACGGAATGCTGAGCCTTTGATCCCTCAGCTTTTATACTGAGCATGATGCAGATGGGATGGAATACACTGTTTGGTCAGTTTTGGGTCACCTGTGCTGTCTGCTCCTCCCCACAGATGGGACCCCTCTACGCCTCTCTGCTTCCAGCCCTCCAGCAGGGCAAATAACAAGGTGTCTGGCCTTGGTCGTTATCGCAGTAAGTCTAAGCAAGGGCCTCTCTGCATACCGTGCCTTGGCATCAGCTATAAACATGGGTCTTATCACTCTGAGAAAGAGCAGTTTTCTGCACAATATGCTGTTAATTTCAGCAGTTAGAAGAGGCCTAGTTAGAAAGCAGAGTTACTGAACAAAATTGGTCCTGTTTTACCTCAAACCAGGACAGCCCCTCTTCCCTGCAGGGCTTTATCCCATGGTACTCTGCCAAGCAGAACCCTGACGAAGCCAAAATCTGCTCTCCTGAAGCCCAGGGTAGTGAGCTTACTGTGCACCTTCCTCGAAACCCTAAGGATCTTGAACTCCACCATTTCCTGGTCACTGCAGCCAAGGCTGCCCTTGAGCTTCACATTCCCCACCAGACCCTCCTTGTTTGTGAGAACAAGGTCCAGCATGGCACCTCTCCTCATTGGCTCTTCTATCACTTGGAGAGGGAAGTTATCATTGACACATTCGAGGAACCTTCTGGATTGCTTATGCCCTGCTGTGTTGTTCCTCCAACAGATACCGGGGTGGCTGAAGTCTCCCATGGGGACCAGGGCTTGTGAACGTAACACTGCCCCTTCTGTCTATAGAGGGCCTCATACACTTGGTCTTCTTGATCAGGTGGCCTGTAGCAGTCCCCCTCTGTAACATCACCTGTCCCTGACCTTCCTTTCATCCTGACCCATAAGCTCTTGGTCAGCTCCTCGCCAATCTCCAGGCAGAGGTCCATGCACTCCAGTTGGTCTTTGACATCGAGGGTGACACCCCCTCCTCATGTCCCCTGCCTGTCCTTCCTGAAAAGCCTGTATCCTTCCATTCCAACACTCCAGTCGTAGAAGCCATCCTACCACATCTCCATGATGCCAATAAGATAATAGCCCTGCAGGTGTGTATATATCTCCAACTCCTCCTGTTTATTCCCCATGCTACGTGCGTTTGCATAGAGACATTTAAGATGGGCCCCCAATGGAGCCGACTTACTGGCTGGAGTGGCTGGGATTCCTTTGTGCTGCACTACAGGTGCTATCCCGGCACCTGTAGTGACCCTTCCTGTGACCCTTCTCCAGGCTCTGGGCATCTATTACTGGCATTGCATTTTATTGGCAGAGTGGGATGGATTGGAGTTCCCCTCCCCCAGCAATTCTAGTTTAAACTAGCCATCTTCATGAGTTTGGCAAACCTCTGACCAAAGACGCTCCTCCCCTTCTTTGACAGGCAGACCCCCTCAGGCCTCAGCAGATCAGGTTTTTCAAAGGGAGTCCCATGGTCTGAGTAGCCAAACCCCTGGCTGTGGCTACCAGCCCTGTAGCCATTTGTTGATTTGCCAGATTCAGTTGGTTCTATGAACCCCTTTCTCTTTGACTGTGAGGACTGACGAAAAAAACTACCTGTGCCCTAGAGGTCCTGTCTGCTGCTCCCAGGGCTCTAAAATCTTTCTTGATAGTCTTCAGGATGCTCCTGGCTCATTTGTTGATTTGCCAGATTCAGTTGGTTCTATGAACCCCTTTCTCTTTGACTGTGAGGACTGACGAAAAAAACTACCTGTGCCCTAGAGGTCCTGTCTGCTGCTCCCAGGGCTCTAAAATCTTTCTTGATAGTCTTCAGGATGCTCCTGGCTGCATCACTGGTGCCCATGTGAAACAACCGCAGCAGATAATAGTCAGAGGACTGCACAAGGCTTGGTAGTATCTCGGTGACATCCCTGATATGAGCCCCAGCGCACCTCTCTCCTGGGTGCATCAGGTTGAAAAATGGGTGCCTCTGTACCGCTCAGAAGAGAGTCATCTGCAGCTATCCCCATCACCTTTTCTTACAGGTGAGACCAGGACTGGTTGNCTGTCTGCTCCTCCCCACAGATGGGACCCCTCTACGCCTCTCTGCTTCCAGCCCTCCAGCAGGGCAAATAACAAGGTGTCTGGCCTTGGTCGTTATCGCAGTAAGTCTAAGCAAGGGCCTCTCTGCATACCGTGCCTTGGCATCAGCTATAAACATGGGTCTTATCACTCTGAGAAAGAGCAGTTTTCTGCACAATATGCTGTTAATTTCAGCAGTTAGAAGAGGCCTAGTTAGAAAGCAGAGTTACTGAACAAAATTGGTCCTGTTTTACCTCAAACCAGGACAGCCCCTCTTCCCTGCAGGGCTTTATCCCATGGTACTCTGCCAAGCAGAACCCTGACGAAGCCAAAATCTGCTCTCCTGAAGCCCAGGGTAGTGAGCTTACTGTGCACCTTCCTCGAAACCCTAAGGATCTTGAACTCCACCATTTCCTGGTCACTGCAGCCAAGGCTGCCCTTGAGCTTCACATTCCCCACCAGACCCTCCTTGTTTGTGAGAACAAGGTCCAGCATGGCACCTCTCCTCATTGGCTCTTCTATCACTTGGAGAGGGAAGTTATCATTGACACATTCGAGGAACCTTCTGGATTGCTTATGCCCTGCTGTGTTGTTCCTCCAACAGATACCGGGGTGGCTGAAGTCTCCCATGGGGACCAGGGCTTGTGAACGTAACACTGCCCCTTCTGTCTATAGAGGGCCTCATACACTTGGTCTTCTTGATCAGGTGGCCTGTAGCAGTCCCCCTCTGTAACATCACCTGTCCCTGACCTTCCTTTCATCCTGACCCATAAGCTCTTGGTCAGCTCCTCGCCAATCTCCAGGCAGAGGTCCATGCACTCCAGTTGGTCTTTGACATCGAGGGTGACACCCCCTCCTCATGTCCCCTGCCTGTCCTTCCTGAAAAGCCTGTATCCTTCCATTCCAACACTCCAGTCGTAGAAGCCATCCTACCACATCTCCATGATGCCAATAAGATAATAGCCCTGCAGGTGTGTATATATCTCCAACTCCTCCTGTTTATTCCCCATGCTACGTGCGTTTGCATAGAGACATTTAAGATGGGCCCCCAATGGAGCCGACTTACTGGCTGGAGTGGCTGGGATTCCTTTGTGCTGCACTACAGGTGCTATCCCGGCACCTGTAGTGACCCTTCCTGTGACCCTTCTCCAGGCTCTGGGCATCTATTACTGGCATTGCATTTTATTGGCAGAGTGGGATGGATTGGAGTTCCCCTCCCCCAGCAATTCTAGTTTAAACTAGCCATCTTCATGAGTTTGGCAAACCTCTGACCAAAGACGCTCCTCCCCTTCTTTGACAGGCAGACCCCCTCAGGCCTCAGCAGATCAGGTTTTTCAAAGGGAGTCCCATGGTCTGAGTAGCCAAACCCCTGGCTGTGGCTACCAGCCCTGTAGCCATTTGTTGATTTGCCAGATTCAGTTGGTTCTATGAACCCCTTTCTCTTTGACTGTGAGGACTGACGAAAAAAACTACCTGTGCCCTAGAGGTCCTGTCTGCTGCTCCCAGGGCTCTAAAATCTTTCTTGATAGTCTTCAGGATGCTCCTGGCTGCATCACTGGTGCCCATGTGAAACAACCGCAGCAGATAATAGTCAGAGGACTGCACAAGGCTTGGTAGTATCTCAGTGACATCCCTGATATGAGCCCCAGCGCACCTCTCTCCTGGGTGCATCAGGTTGAAAAATGGGTGCCTCTGTACCGCTCAGAAGAGAGTCATCTGCAGCTATCCCCATCACCTTTTCTTACAGGTGAGACCAGGACTGGTTGTTACACATGGGGCTGGTGGGGTTGCCTTACTCATAACCATAAGATGAAGAGGACACTAAACCAGTAAATGCATAGGAAGCAATTGTCAGGTGAGAGTAAGAACAAACGTGTCTTCAGGACAATGTATGTGATTAAAATAAATGCATCAAAAATTACAGCAGCTCATTGGCATCTAGAAATGGAGTTGTACCAAAATTTTCTTCCAGATAAATTTTGGCTCTAGAGGATAGAGAAAGGTTTGAACAGAAAGGAAAGGAATTGTTTTAACAGCTGTATTACAGTACTGAAATGTAAGAGTAGCTGATTTCACCAGGCATCATGCAGGCTCTTCTTTTGAATGGCGATGTGATGAGATTTGCAAAATAGGGAACACTAATTTTTCTGAGATGGAGCCAGGTTTACTAGGACAGGTCCAAAACATGAGGAAATTCCCCATTTTTAAGAACAAATTAAGCCACTTAATTCTCCCTGCCATCAGAAAGAATGCTAGTCCAACGATTTGATGGAAAAGCTGAACTTGGCAAATGGGACTCTTAGGGGGGAAGGAAAGGTAGAAAAGATTGACCAGAGTTGGATGCTTCCTTGAGAGCAGCCTCTCCATAAGCCTTCAGCTCATGCAAATGCATGAGCTTTCTTGTACTGTATCTATGATCTGGCAAATATTTTATTTTTAATGGAAATTGGTGTAAGGATGGCTAGTTAAAGTTGGGTGATCATTAATTTGGGATTAAATTAGATTTCATGTGCCATATGTGCTTTGGAAGGAATCGGTTTGTATCATCAGTCTGAGCCTCACAGGAAGTTTCATTATACATGGCATCAGCTGACCAGAAACCCTATCACACCAGTTGCAAGGCCAGATTAAACCAATTAACAGTGAACACTGATGAAGTACTCCCCCATTAGTCCCCAAGAACCACATCGTGAAAATCTTTCATCATCTAATGTTGGCTTTTTTTATATGGTCTGGGTTTAGATATAATGGTGACTCTTCAGAAAGCAAAAGAGAGTATTCAAATGAAAGGTTTTTCTGAAGTTGGAAGAAACAGCCTGGCTATTGTTTATCCTCTAACCACAAAAATACCTTGTGGCAATTATGTCTTTTAAAACTGTAGCGCTTTCTCACTCCTTACATCTCAACAGCTCTGTAATAACAAATAACAAACAGCAAAAACTCACAACAGAATGTCAGCTTTCATTCAGAGTTGAGAGGAATTACAACATTCAGCAATAAAGTGATAAAATCAGTGAAACGGGAACTCTCCCGTTGTGTGTGTCAGTGCAAGCTGCTTGCTCCATGGTCCCCTGTGTCTTTCACAGCACTGCAGCAAGAACTCTGTAGGATTAGATGATATTTGACGGGCCCTTCCAACCCAAACCATTCTATGATTTGATGATAAATAAATAGTTTTCATATTCACGACTGTGGAAATAAATCAGGCCCAACTCTCAAAAGCAGCTTGTTTGAAGAACAAAACAGAAACAAGGGAGAAAAATCACTATCAGACAACTTCCACCAAAGAAGCCAACCTGGCCTTTTCCCACCCTGAGCATTATAAAAAATGCAATGAAATGAAATATGTGGGGTTTGGGAGCATTTTGCAATGCAGTTAAAATAGGTCAGAAGGAAAATAAAAGCTTATTCTCTTCAGCAAATGATTACAACTAATCAACAAGAATGGAGCCTGACTCTTTAGTAAATGTGTTGGAATTATCCTCCTTTCTGTGAGCAGGCTGGCAGATGTTAACAGAACAGCTCCCGATGTTTATGACTTTGCTACCAGGAGAAACGGTGGCGGGATCCAGTCTTCTGCAGTTTAACATGATCCATCAGCTGATCGCTTGTTCTGCTGCGAGGCGGATCATTGACACCATTACGATTTCATCCGCTGCCTCAAAGCCAATTTCCCTGCATATAAGTGCTTCATTCAGAGCACAGAAAAAATACATTAGCGAAACAATATAGCGTACTGTACAACAAGGATTTTCCTGCACTGTAACTCTACAGCTCACCAGGCAAAACCCACTTCTTTTTATTCGAGTTCCCCAGGGTGCTACATGGAGACACCAATCCTGAGACGGATTAACTGTGGCGCTTTCATCAAGAGGAACTTGTCTTCACTCTGACTTTGGAATAGAAAGGACGTGCTATTACCCTTTGCCTTTGAAAGAGAAAAGCTTTCTACCTACATTCCTCACTTGCTTCCAAAGTTTACCTAATAGGGATTAGAATTTGCTAGATATAGGATAAACCCCTTTCAAAATACTCATTTAAGGAAAGACAGAGAGAAATTTCAGGTATCTTTACTGGATGCTTATTAATCTTAAAAATAGGTAAATTAGACTTAAAGGGTGAGTAGAATATTAAATCTTCACATGAAATACTTGAGACTAGTCAGGAAAAATTACTTTTTTTTTTTCTCTCTGTGGCTTTTATATAAGTTTTGCTGTTTGCTGTTCAAAACTGATCTTTTTCTTAATCCACGGGTGATTTTGGGGGCACTTTGATTTTGTGAACCTGACTTGATCCATACCAAAGAGAACAAAATTTCAGACAGCAGGTGCTTAATATCTCTTGAGTATGGAGGTTCTGTAAGGTATTTCAGTACCTAGCCATGAAGTGTGTGGAAAGCTTGATCTCAGGCCAGCATCCCAGCCTTACCCGGGAATAAGTGTGTTTTCTGGTCACTAGCTTCAAAGGAGGCTGAAAATGCTGACTATTGGGTAAGATATGAATCATTATCATATAATGATTCATAACTATTAGCTTTGTAAACTCTCCCTGAGATCTGAGAAGAGAAGCAAGGCTCTTTCTGGGTTTGATTTGGATTTCATCTAAATGTGGTTCAAACTCTGCAAGGATTTTAGTTGATTTCAGCTGATTTCAGCTGATTTCACTGCCAGTGAACAAGTCTGCACCACTAGACATCACCCACAGCTTCCTGGCCACAGGCAAGGTCAAACGGAGACTAGTTTGCTCTCTGGGTTTTCAGACTAGTGTAACCAGGCACAAAAACATGGGGCTGGCCATGAAATAAGTAGCTAGGCTGATCTGGGAGAGGATATTCTTTATGACTGATGCCTGACAATAATTCTTCCGAAAGTGGTGACTTCAGGTTTAGGTGAAACAGGTGATTTAGTAAGGCAGCAGCATGCGGGGGACGGTCAGACACTGGCTTTGCTCGTGCCGCTGTGTGAGTGAGCCAGGCTGGCCCCGCTGATGCTTCTGCCAAGGTCATCCCGCATGGGAAGGACAGTCACTTGCCATGGGAAGGGCTGTCCTGTGCCATGGCGACACTAAAACCTGTTCTCTGCACTGGCACAGAAATGGTCTTCACACCCCTTAGCTCTTCCCAATGCCTGATGGAAAATGCCTCAAACACTACAGGAGCGGAGAACTACAGCATTTTGTCAGTCCCAAGTCTTCCAAAAGAAAGCAGCCTGTGAAACACTGCATGATACGGGCCAGTAGGCTGTATCTTCCCTTTTTTGGTAATCCCCATTATTTCTAGTTTACACAGTGGGAAACACATCTGGTAGGGAGCAGCAGGCAGAGACCTCATGCTGCCTCACCTTCCCTGTGCTGCCCACCTTACTGTCAGGGAATGGGTTTGTGCAGCTCTGTCAGGAAGAGGATTGAGGAATGTGAGCCACCAGAGGAAGATCCCATGGGATAGCAGGTATTTTTCATCCCAGTGCGTTAGCCAGCCTGCTTCTCCCCTTGCCTACTCGGCCAGATGAACACCTCCATGCATGGGCAACAGCGGGAGCTGCAAATGCTCAGATGGGGAAAAAAGAGAAGCCAGGAGGCGAATCGCTTTCCTGAGTGTCGATAAAGATGCTTATTGAATGGCAGCGTCAGTCCTACGAGTGTATCTCCAGTGGTACAAAGCGCTCGGTGCAGAGGCTGTTGGCTCACCCGTCCTGCTGTCCTGCAGCAGCCCAAGTCCCGTTCTCTGTGCCCGCCCAACCAACCAGACCAGGGAATTGATCAGGCTGGGGACAAAAAAAAAAAAAAAAAAAGTTAAAACACCCTGCAAAAAGCAACATGTTTTTCTTTCCAGCCAGAATCACTTCTCCCATCTGGCCGGCCGCACAGCTGCACAAACAGCTGTGCCAGCGTGGCGGCAGGGCTGACGGGGAGCGAGGGATGCGTGGGCTGGTGGAGGCAGCACCGCCGGTGAAAGGGAAACCCCCCCTGAGCCCCACCAGGCACAGGTCTCCTGCAAGGGCCTCTCGGTGTGGCCCCGCTCACCAGCCGTCCAGCCGGCGGGTGTTTGGCTGTCCTGCTTTTCTCCTACATACAGAGGACAACGAGGAATGAGCATCCTGGCTGTCGCTAGGAGAGGACGGCCGCTCTTCCATGGGGGGAAGCAGGGTCTTGCTCCCCTGTTCTCCTCGCTCCCTGTTCCTGGGCTGTCCTGGAAGACAGGCTGAGAGAGAGGGTGATATTTATTGGGTAACAGTCGGGAGCAACATGCACTGTTTTGGGCCTGGAATTGAGGGAGAAGCTGACTGGAAGATCCAGTTGAAACTTGAGGAGCATTTGCGGGGGCAGAGTTGGAATTTGGATAATCATATCCAAACTTTGCCCTGCTAGGAAAAATAGAAATCCTTGGGATCTTTAATAACTTTCAGATCCCAGCTGAATATGATCGTTATGCCCGCCAAAGTATGGCATCACCACCAGCACCAGCCCCACTTGGCTGCAGGCTGGGGTGTTTCTTCAGCAATGACTGGTGGAGAAGATGGTCAAGCACTGCATCATTCGTACCACGACACTATGAATACAGAGCGGTTGTTCAATTAACGCATCACTAGGTTGACTCAGTATTTGAAACTGGACTACACCAAATCAAAGCTGGAGGTATCGTTTAGACCACAATAACTATTGTCAGGCTGACATAGTGTTGCCCGTCTGAAGCACAGGGAGGTCAGCCAGCAAGGATTCCCTCATGGGATACTGCCTCTGAAGCTTTAAGTTGCACTTGCATCATATTCCCTCATATTTCTTATAAGTACTCGAAATAACTGAAAGCTGAGATTCCCATACCATCTACTGATAGCAACAGCCAGGTTTAAAGAAAGACCCAAGGTACAAACACCAGAGCTGGCAAGTCTGTCACTCAGGAAAAGAAAAAGTAGTTCCATTTTCAGTTTTCAGGTGCTGAATATTTGAACTTATCTTTGTGACAATCTTTTTCTTTTTCTTTTTTTTTTCCATAAATCTTTAATCACATGTCCAAGGAGTAAAATCTCCACAGAGTGTTATCTTCTGTTTTTACTCAAATAATACGAATTTCCTCACCAAAGATGCCCTAAGGTATTGTATTTAAAAGCCACGCTCCTACTCCAGGAATGCTACATCCCTCATGATTTGAATACTGTCAGTAAGGTTTCTGATGGCACCCTGTACCAGAATTGCTGAGTGGTTTTTTGTGATCATTGTCTCTCTATATAATTATACAGCGCCACAAGAATACAGGGACCAGCTGATGCTATATAGTGGGTTGGAAAAATATTCACAGAGCATGGAACAGAAGGTAATATAATTCAACAGATACTGCAGCTAAATATTAAATAAAATGGACTGGTCTGCTGGCATACTATGCAACGGGTCCTGCTGAAGCCACAGCATGGGCAGAAATCAGTGTATGACATCCAATAGCATTTGCTGGGACACACCATTACATTCACTCAAAATCCACAATATTGGATTCAGCATTATTAATGCCGTAATTTTTTTTCATTATTATAAAAATTCTTCCTATTTCTGGTAAAGAGTACTTTACTATTAACACAATGACTAAAAATAAAACAAGCAACCATACAGATTTTGGTATCAATTGCATATGCTTGTGCATACGTGCATACATACATCAAAAAAAGGTAGCTTCATTTTTTCTGTATCTATATCATTTTCACATGCAGTATACAGTAGACACTATTTTTTAAGGTAATTTTGAATATACAGCTTTGTGCAGCAATTTTAAAGAATATTGTCCCTTTAAGGGTACACATTCAATCAGGCATGAAGTAAAATGTCGCATTTTTCTTGCAATGGAATTTTTCTGTCTTTATCCATCTCATTGAGACTCTCCCCACTCTAATGAGAAATACATTTGAATAAATGACAGGATAATTAATACAGAATCAGTTTCTGTTTAACAGAAACATTTTCTTGTGTTGTATTGTTATTATTATTAAACATTTACATTGTGGTACCATGTACAGAACATGATGAAAAAGAAGCAGCATATACAGATATTCTTTTTCCTGCATTGCAGTTCTGGGCCTTTATTGACTGTTTCAGTAGAAATATCACTGTATTATTCCAGTTGCCAAGAACAGTGTATTAGAATAAATTTACAGGTTATCCTGCTGTTTGAATACGCTCCTAAATAGTCTTTTCTTTTATGAATAACTCTGAAACATTAAAGTTTTCTCCTGTTGGTTTGGGGAGGATATATGCTGACACTACATTTTTACAACAACAAAAGTAAGTTTGCTCTAGAAGCTGAACTTGTTCCTTGACCTCTCCAAATAGTTAGCCGAATGGGCTATTTTCAGAGGATCTTAAACAACTTAGAAGAGCAAATGCTTTTAAAACCCATTTGTCTATTCTTCCATTTATCCAAGACAACAAACTTTAAATTAAAACCTTTTCAGAATTAGTATACTTAAAAGTTTCACTCTGATAGCAGACAGAAAACAGTTTGCAGGATATCAAAAATATCAGTGGTCTGAAATGCGCAACAAAAAGTGTATAGGCATATCTGTATTTTTCCTGTAACTTACAATGCATAATTTTCTTAATAACTATATAGATTTTACAAGACTGTGCTTTGGTTATTTTTTGTCTAGGAATTCAGGATGCATAAATATTGCAATAACAAAAAGGAAACTCCTGGGGACAATTTACCTACTAAAAAGGAGTCTACATGTCTTAAAGGCAGAGTATCAAGCAGAAATTGTTTACTTTCTCTACTGGAAACTCCACTGAGCTGTGGCTAAACATGCAAGAATAAAACCAATCTTTTAAATGCACAGGTGCATAACTGGGATCATTCATTTTACAACAGCAGAACCAAGATGAGAATCTGGCCCCGGAGCCAGCAGGAATGCCATATGATATCTGAATGGTAATTTTCTCTGTATGTGCCACAATAATGCCTCAGACTTGACCTTTGGCTTTGTTGTCACCAAGTATTATCATATGTATAATTTGACCTTTCTCAGTTGTATGAATGCTTGGCCTTGAACTCCATCTAACCTTCTAGGAGCTGTAAAGATAATTTCTATACATTTGCAATAAGGTCTCTGATTTGACCTATGACTCAAATGAACAATAATTTCTTAATATTCCCATTCCTCCTAAGACTATTTCCCGTAATAGTATAATAATAAGGCAATAAAATGTCCTTCAGTGTCAACTCATGTTATTCTAAATTTTGAAGGTCTGTGCTTCAGGGCATTCACAGTTCATTACATTTCTGTGTTGTCAAAAGATACTATCAGGGCATCAAAAGTTTCTAGAATTTAAATAAAAATGAATGAAAGGACAAAAGTGACATTATTTAACTGTGTCTATATGCAGACAAAACTAAAGACGATAATAAGCTTTAATTGGGGACAGAAAACAAAGGCATATCTTATTAATAACAGAAGGCCATTAATAATCCTGCCATTTCTATTTAGCAATTTCAAAGCAGAAAAATAAGAGATATACAAAAAGCATTTAAGTTCTGCCTTTTGAAAAAGGAAAATTGTGTGTGCCATCGTTATGCAACAAAACAATGAATAATCAAACATCGTGATATTCTGCAGCAAAATATAGTAATTGTGACTTTTTTCAGGGGAAAAAAAGAAGTCTGGCAAAATGGCATACTGGAGCATTCTGTTCTTGTTGATGTAATTAATGAAATATTTAATTTTGCAGTATTGGTTTTGTTACCTTACTAGACAATCAGTGCAAGAGTCCAGTCATCGTCCCAGATTCAGTGACACCTACCAGGGCGCACAGCTGCTCTTGCAGTCTTCTGTTTGATACCAAAGGTCTCACAAGAAAAGACCTCTCCCAGCTGGCTTCCTGCTGGGCTTCCCTCTGCTCCCCCAGCAGAGCTGAGTGGGTGCCACAGCGCCCACCACAGAGCTGGAAACCCCAGCGGCTCTTCACAACTCTTCCTGCAAAGCTAGAGATCACAGAATCACAGACTCACTGGGGTTGGAAGGCACCTCTGGAGATCATCTAGTCCAACCCCCCTGCCAGAGCAAGTTCATCTACAGCAGGTTGCCCAGGATGGCGTCCAGGTGGGTTTTGAATGCCTCCAGAGTGGGACACTCCATCAGAAGACAGCCAGTCCTTGGCCAGGAACTATTTGCAGTGCTGCATTTTTGATTCACTCCGTGACCGTACCTCTTCTGTCCTACAGCAATTTTAAAGTGTTCAGGAAGCTACACGAAGAGTCTCCTATACTCTGAGTGTCTACAGGACTGGTATCTGTCTTGTTTGCTGCTCCATTTAGTACCTTGGGACAACCTGGTGGGCAAAGGAAAGTACTAAAAAACATTTGAATGTACTAAGAGCTTTAAGGTGATACCAGCTTAGTTAAGCTGATAACTAAGCTGTGGTTTGTGAAAGACTGGAAAGTTTATAAAAAACCACCAAATCTGAAAATCACCAAATTCCCCGCCATGCATGTATCATACATGGCTTGGATGATGCTGGACTTCTCCCTCCGTTTGTAGCTAGGAAGATGTTAAGTAGAGACTAACTTCTCAAATGAGCAGTCCTTAATATTGTGCTCAACAATCTTAGAATTGCTTGAAGGTTTCTGATCCAGTGGTATTAATTTTTAACGATGTTGGAACACAAGATAAATGCAAAATATTAGAAGTGTGCAAAGGAGTTGTGACTTTATTTAAAGTGGATTCAGCCTGACGACATATGTGTCACGTGCAAGCACCTTTTTCAGCTGCATAAGACTGTAAGATCACTCTTCCAACTACATGTTTTTTTTGTCAGCACCTAAAACTGTATTTCAAGCCAAATTTTCCCTGGAGTGGAATGCTAGTGGGTCATTATATTTGATGATTGAGCCCTGTAGAGAAGTTTTCACTTGCCATGCAGCTGTACCTAAAACTTGAATGCATTCAAACACTGAATGAGAACAGAAAGCTCTGATTTGAAGGTCAATAATTCAGGAACTTGGTCCTGTGCAAGAACATAAACCATATGTACTTAGATTGCAAGCCCACGGGTAAGATAAACACAACAGCCAACATGGGGTGATTGAAATCAGTACAGTAAACAGCAACTGGAACACCAGCTGCCGGCCATTGCTCAGGTTTTGCTGGTGTCAAGGCAGAGAAGAGTTTTTAGGACCATTTTGGGCCTTTGGCAAGGCCAGCTGCAGCCAGGGTATTTATGAAAGGGGCCGCGCAGTGATACACCTGCACGCGCTCTAGTGCCATCACCTGGATCTACAGTGTCTCACAGTGTCTTCTCTTTTAACCAGCCAGGAAAGCCATCCCTATATATGATATGTAAAAGATTTTCCATGCATCCTTTTAAAGAGATTTTTTTCTTTCTTTTTTCTTTTTTTTTTTTTTCTTGAAACTGTACTTCTCGGAAACTACTTTACATGGCTTTTACTCTCTACAGCTATTCAAGCCAAGGCTCTTTTGTGAAAACGAGAATCTTTTCTGCTTGTTACTGGTAATAACGCTATGACATGATCAATGTGGCTCTCCTCCTTATACAAATTGCTCCTTCCGAGCTATCTGTCTTGCTATCTTAGTTTTCTTCCCCACGGCAAAGGCTGGTGACACAAGACTAGCTCAGACACATCACTCGAGATTAATCAGAAACTTCAGAGTACAGAGAACAATACAGGAGATAAAGGCCAAATTATTAGTGGAATATGCAAACTGAGATTCGACTCAAAACCTTTATGCTGCTCTACTTTTTTTTTGTTTTCAGCTAGGTGGTTTATGTATTCTGATCTCAGTGGCAGGGGCCACCCTCCATGGTCCCTTGGAGGTCAGCTGCCATGGGACAGAATGGAGGGTTGCAAACTGAACGATGAAGGTGCCTGCAGCTAATCGGACCTCTCCTAAATAGAAAGTGTTTCTTTGACAACAAGTAAATACTTTGGGTTCTTTAAGATTAAAGGGAGATATAGTATGGTTGGCCAAAAATAACAGACCGTTCAGAAAAGTTTGGCTCCAGAGCGTACCTCTATCTTGAATAAGCAGATTAAGAATCACTTATTCCAAACTCTTTTCCCAACAAGAGTGAGCTTTGAATGCTTGGCTTGCTACAGATATACTGGCCAGGAGAAACGAAAAGCACAAAACCTCAAGGATGAAGGAACCTCAGGATGAATTCAAATTCCCGTTTTGTCAGCTCAGACCTTACAGAAAAATGCAAAATTGACAGTGTCCTCTGGTCCGAGCATTGAGGCTTCTACTAACTTCACAAGTCCTTTCAGAAATATCCAGCAGCCTCCTCTCCCTACTTGAAGAACTCTCACTGCGTCCGAAGGACTGGGCTTCTCACCGTGTTTGAGGAAAGGGGCGGCTGAGATTGCTCAGCGATGTGGGGCAGTCCAGTGCAATGGGGACACATCGTGTGGGGCACGGGACACACTCCTTCAGCTCTTTGCCCCAAGCCTCACAGAGCCTGTCCCCTTGCAGAGGGACTCGGGTAAAAGCCACCGGTGAGCGCAGCTCCTCCCCTGCATCACGGTCAGTGTGCCAAGAGCAATGCATCCCAAATGTCCTGCCCTGGTAAATTGTTTTTCAGGCAGTGGAAATCTACTGGCTTCTAGCCCCGGTGAGGCTGGAAGACGAGGGGTGGTGCTGGCCGCATCCGCTGCCCCTCACTCCGCTGCCTGGCTGCATCCCACCAGCACCCTCTTTAGCAACGGCGTCACCTACCTTATGCGCGCCACACAGTGCGGTGGGGCAAAGGCATCAACTGGGGCACAGAAGCAATGAGAAATGGATGGTAGAAACAAAGTTAAACACGGAGAAGACAGGAAATGGTGAGAGCCCTGAGGGATTGGACGAGGCCAGCAGGATGTGCTTCAGGCAGCAAGCGGATAACCAGTTGGCTGGCCAGAAAACCAACACCACCATGGAAGGTGAAGGAGACACCCAAGCAGGATCTATGCTTCAACAGCTTTAGGGCCTAAGGCTGGCTCTCTGCCGAGGGTAAGCAGCCCCCTCGGCTGTCAGGCCACTGGAAAAAATCAGTTTTCCACTCTGCTATTCTTCTGGAGCTGCAGCCACAGCCCTCACACTGTGCGTGAGAAGTTTCTGCTCCATTTCACCCTCTGGGAAGTCCCTTTTGCTCTAGAAGCTCTTTTATCCCTTCATACGCCAGCAATGTTAACAGCACCATCACAGGCAAAAAGGCTCTTCATCCTGTCTTTGAGGAGGAGTGGGGCTAAAGGCATTGGTTACTGATGACACTGTTACTAAAATTATTTTACTAATAATTTGTCATTATTTGATGCTGTCACTAAAAGGCAGGTAGTTTTCAAAGGCAGAGGTTGCACCAGCCTCTACAGATTTTTACGGGGAGTTTGGCATCTATCTGACCCTTACAGTGTCATAACACTCCACTAATAATAATGAAAACAATACACAGCACTTAGAGCATAAAAAGGTTATTTTTATTTTAGTTTAACTGAAGGAAAAAAAAGGAAAGGGGAAAGGAAGGGACGGGGAGGGGGAATGGGAAAGGAAATGGGAAGGAGAAGGGGAAGGAGAAGTGGAAGAAGAATGAGAAGGAAAAAAAGGAAATGGAAAAGGAAAAAAAAGAAAAGTTGGGCTGAGACATTTCCAAAATTCAAATGCAACCTCTCCTCCCACCCCCTGCAAACTGCTTTCTTGTGCACTGGATTACAAAGTTTTCAAGGCTGGATTAAAGAGGCTGCTATAAAACAGTTTGCCTGACACAGAACCATATTTAAATTAGCAATGCCATAAACCGCACTGCGAGGGAGGCCCTCCTTGTGATTCAAGGACATCGTCTTTTGTATAATTTTTCCAGTATCATAAATTTCCGCCCGAGCTCCTAGCAGAATAGCAATGCTCCAAAATATATTGAATAGGTGTCTTTCATAAAATGTTATACATGGAACAGAATTACAGTATCTGGATCACATTTCTTTAAGATTAGCCTAATTTATATATATGTATGAAGCTCAACAGCATGATTTAAACCTGTAGGTTTTTAGATGCAGTGTTACATTGTACCTTTCTGAGACCCCTGTGCTTAGCTGGAGGGTGTTTACTGTGATTGAGGTATTTTTCTAAACAGAGAGGCGGATTATTTAAACCCTTTTGGTATGGAAAACCCACATTTTGTCCACCTCCAACAATCTCTTCTCCCCTCCAGTTGTCACAGCAACAACTTCAGCATTTGAAAGGAATCTACTTCAATAATCTAAGCCTCTGATCTTTGACAGGCTTATAATGAAGGAACAGTTTGTTAATGCTGACATAAACATTTTGAAAACTTAGAAGTGCAACTATTTCACGTAGTTTAGGAAGTCAGCACTACATGGTCAAGAGAACAGCATTCTGCAAAAATATTTACTCATGTAATTTCCTAGCGAGAAAAACAACTGCTGACTGTACAGTTGAACCGAGACTCCAGCCTGTGGCTTAAGCGACAAGAATTTTTCTTTGACTCCTGTCCGTCTATAACTCATTTTTCCTCTTATAATGCCCTTGATGATCTTGCAGATAATTCTAGGGTGTCCCAGACCAATCTCGTTTTATTTTAAAAAGACAAAACCTAAAAACCCAGCCCGAATTAGACCCGGTTCCAAGTGGATCTCCCAGCTACACCGCTTGCAATAAACGGACAATCAGAACCGCTTCCCAGCCAGCCAGCTGTGATGGAAGTCGCTTGCCTGTTTAGCAAACAAAACTGTTATTTTTGCTGGGAGGAGGGCGGAAAGCTGACACGGTGACAAAGTTCCCTGGGGCCGCGCTCGGCCAAGTAGCCCCTGCACCTTCCAGGGAAAGCAAAGGCAGGAGCAGGCGACAAACTCCGGGCTGCACTTGGGAGTGAGAGCTCCAGTTGCGCCGGGGAGACCGTCACTCCTGGAGCAATTTTCTACAGTAGCACGAGGGCTCCAGCGGTCCTCGGGGGTGAAATCCATCATGCTGCACGCTGCACTCTATCAAGCAGGGCTCCGAGAAAGGGTCAAGTGGTCCGCTGCCATGCTGTTTGAGCTCATCAGAGACATATTTAATTTAATTAAGGTTGTCAGCACTATTGATTTTGGCAGTTTCAATTACCGTGCTGTTATGGCTTCTGGATCTACTGATCTGTGATGAGCCCTATCAGCACTGGCACACATTGAGGAAAAAGCCCTTTGTCTCCTTTAAAACCTGACACATCCTGCCATAGGCCATAACTTATTGCTTTTATCCAGCCCAGCTCCTCTTCTGTTCCTCATAATTAATTTCTCATTAGACAGCTCTTTATTGTTTAATTTGTGCAGTTTATAATCAAATTGGGCACATTAATTGTAGCTGAATTTAAGGCTAATGAAAAATAAAGGTTTTCAATAACTTACTCTTCAATTATTTCAGACAAGATAAAATAAAACACTTTAAGAGTTGTCAGCTTTTTAAATTATAAATTAGGTTGTTTAAAGAGCATGGGCATTTAGGAAGCAGTTATCACACATTTAGTAATTATAAATCCTATGCTGCAATACAATTATTAGGATATATTTACAATTCCTCTTAGTTTTTTTTCACCCTGTTGTTAGTTAACTGCATAGCATCTAATTGTTGGTGGTTAAAAATAGCATGATCTGAAATCTCTGGGCCTGATTCCTCTCCCTCCACAGACCGAGCTGTAAATCAGAGGCACGACTGAGGAAGTCCATGTCCATAACGTTGGAACAGGAGAGGTGTCCGGGTAAGAGGAAGACGACCCCGTTTGGTAAAGATATTATAAAATGCTGATCCTTCTTCTAGGCATTGTAGGATTCAGCCCCTTTCCTTCAAGAAAACTGTAATACGTGATTTATATTTTACACATATTAGGATCAGGACATCCGCTAGCAAAAATTAGCAAATTCCTCCGGATGTAGAATACAATTTCTCCTGCGATGCACATAATCTTCATTTTAGCAATGAGGAAAGCAGGGCAGAGAAGCATCTTATTTGAGAGGGCACATCAGAGCTGAGGCCAGATTGCTGAAGCAGGGTTTGCTTGGGCTTTTATTTCAGTTTACAGTGAACAGGGAGGGCGAAGGAGGACGGCGAAGAACACGGGATGAAAAATGCAGGTGGCACCTACCTTCTTCCTTGCCAAAATAAAAAACAGGAAAACTGAGTTTCCTTCTTTGCTAAATGGCTGCACTCAACATGCAGCATTTCAGGGCTGAGCAAGAAAAGCTCAACAAAGGAACAACAGGCAAGTTTCACATCACCACTGAGGAGAAAGTCGGGGTGCTGGTAGGTCCGTAGTGTGGATGTGAGGGGATGCTGGGGGAATTTGCTTTCTTATGTCCTCTAAGACGTCTCCTTGCCCAGATGTGCAGGATCCTGCAGCCCAGGATGCTGCGCTGTGTTAGAGTATGTACTTCACCTTACATTCAAGGAGAGAAAGGGTATCCTAGTTCCTGGAAAAGCCTCCTCATTGCTTTGTAAGAGAGTTATTCACCCTCTCTTTCTTAAACAGCAACTAGGGTAGCTCCACTTGGGCAGGGAGAGCTAACTTGTGCTTTGGGTCTGAGACGAGAGCTGGAAGGGATCTAAAATCAGTATTCCACCTCTCACCTGAGCTCCACATACTCCATGTGGTATAAAACCAAGAACAGAGAGAAATGGAGAGCGGCTCTCCTGCCAGTGGTCGGGATGCCCAGGGCAGACCGCCTGTACAGTATGTGTGTGAGCTGCTTCACAGCCCCTGCCCGAGCACCCGAATGCCCACCCTGCTCCTGCCCAGTGGGAGCTACGGCTGCGTCCGGTGATGTGCCTGCGCCAGGGAAGGACGGGGCAGAGCCAAAAATGTATACATTTTACATACAGAAAATGTATAAACTGAAATGTTAAATACAAAATGGTTACGCCCACTGCTGCACAAGTGCAAGGCTGCTGCTTCGATCTTCAGTCACTTGACACTTGATTTCTTTTCAATTAAAAAAAAAAAAAAAAGATTTTGCTTACGTTGTTCAAAGAGGATAAAATTTACCCACATCTTCACAAGGCCCATTTACTACCCAAATCCCATATATAATGAGGAGGCAATGTCACAGCTTTTCTTCACATACTCCAGTTCAAATTGGGAGAATTTTCTAATTCCAGCAAAGTGCGATTGTCCAAAATTCCTTGGTGGGGATCCTGCCCTTGTGCATTTGTAGGAATCTTCTAATTTACTTATCGCTCCCTGTCTGGAACGAAGAGCTCATCAATATTGCTAAGTATTTCAGCACCATGTATGTGCTCTAGCTCAGAATTATTTGGGAGAGAGGGAGGAGACAGTGTTTTCCTAAATACACACCCTACATCAGTCATCAATTGAATATGACAACCTCCTCCTGCCCAGCTTTTTGGAAGGGGAAGACACCTTCCTTCAGCAAGGGTAAGAGAAATGTTGGACGCGGGAGCTTTGTCACCGGCATGCACGGCTGGGGAGCCAGGGAGCCGGGCTGTGTTCCCCCAGTGCTCGGTGGCAGGGGGAGGAGAGGAAATCAGTGTGCTGATGGGAGAAGAGGGCTGCTGGAAACTCGGCTTCTGATAAGGATACATGGGAACAGCAGGGGAAAAACAGATCAGCAAACCCTGAGCAATGCGTGATAAGAAGGCAGGACACACGTTGTCCTCAGCCCTACTCGATATGACCCGTCCAGTGAAAGCACCTGGTGGGCACCACATGCAAAGGTGCTGCTTTGTGCTTCAGGCTGCTTTAAGTCACTCTCTTCTAGCAACGTCGTCTGCACGACTCAGTTCTGAGAGGGGGAACCTATTGCCATTGTGCTCTTCCTTTGCTTAACCTTAAATTCCTGGATACGCTCATTTCCAAAATCCCTGGCCTAAGGTCTTCACTCTTGCTAGGAGCCGGCGTAATCCAAGTAGTCAGGAGCAACAGACCCTCTGTGCAGTTTGCAGTTTGCCATCACCCCTTTCTCCAGCTGACAGCAGTTCAGTTAGTTTTGTGCCATGTCACCCACAGGACAATCAGATCCCCTAATTTCTAGCTGGCATCTAACTGTAAATGGGGCCACAAGACCTGGTCGTTTATGCACAGAGTAGGCATCTGAACCCTGTAAACCTCTCTCCCTTTTAATTTAAAAATAACAGAAAGATTTTTAAAAGGAAATTTATATTAAAAAAATATTAATAATAATTGTTCCCAGGCAAAGTCACTTTCAGCCAAGTTTCAGCTGTGAGGAAACTTTTATTAGCCAAGAAATGAACTCATGAAAAGCGAGGGTTA
>VZSF01000778.1:8404-145845 GCA_013398295.1 Chionis minor | reverse complement strand
TGCGCCCACCCATGCAGCTAAAGATCTATCAGGACTTTGGTTATGAACCTCTGTTTGCCGGGTTTTGATACTTCAGTCATAAAAGCATGCCTCAGGCTGAGAGTTAGAAAATAGAGACACAGCACTCCAGGGCAGTTGAAAATAATAAAATAAAATAAAATAAAATAAAATAAAATAAAATAAAATAAAATAAAATCCATACAGTTTTTTTGAAGGATCTCTTTGGGATTTTGTAATTAAAAACCCCACACTTCTTTTACAGTTAAATTTGGCAGATTATCTATCAATAGCATTAACCGGGGAGGGCTTGTTGCATTTTAATTCAGAGCCCTTAAAAAGCCTGTGGCATTTTTTAAGCTTAAAAAAATCTTATAGCTCAATTAAGGGATAACAGAAATAAACCAGGATTACCTGCGTGTAATTACACAAAGTTAAGTCCAAGAAAACAAAATACTATCATAACCCTCTTGGGTAATTTGAGCAGTCTCTGTAGAATCTTCAGAGGCAAGAATAGGAAGGTTGAAACTACAGCTTATACCTGAGCATTTAATGTAAGACGTCAAAAGACTCCCAGGTCCAAAAGACGACAGAAGTAGATAGAAAGACAACTCCTGCTTTTTTTATCAAGCTTTTAATAGTCTTAAATTATATGTTACAATGCTAAGCAAACCCTGGTCTGGGGGATAGATGGGATTCAATTCTCAACTCTGTTCCTCAAGGTTTCTTAGTGCTTTTGACCGTTCTGCTCCCGCTGTCTTCCTCATGTCCACCAATATGCAGTACTGAAGTCCAGTATTACATATTCCAGGCTGGCAGTAACTAAAATCAGTTTGGTGTACCCGTATCTGAAGGCAGAAACTAGTATTGGGTACTTCCTCACCAAGGAGAAGTACAGGTTTTCTTTATATGTCAAATTAATACTCAAAGAGCTTTAAGATGTGACAACATCTTCATTGCAACTATTTGAAAATATCTAAGTCAACCAAATACCGTATTACTATCCTAAAAGAATAGGAAAGCGTCACAGAGGAGTTAGCTAGGGAGGAAAACAACTTGATCTGTCTTCCTATATTCTGGGTGGGACCATCTAAACTCAAGGCCTTTTTTGACTAACACTACCTGTAGCCACAGTGACATGCTTGCTGGACTTAGCTCCCCGTGTTTGGACATTGTATAGCTGGCTCAGATTCAATCCGTTTAAATTGAAGATTTTTACTCCCGAATCTTTTACTCAAGCTTCAGTGTTTTCAGTATAACATATATATGCACAGCAACGGATAATGGGATCCACACATTGACTGCTTAAGAAAAGTGGCCATAAAAATAGTGCCAATCACTCTCTTCCATCAATAATTTCCAAAGGGAAGAGATTGACTCCATCTGCAATTACCATATTAATTTGATTATAACCATCCCAACCTAGATTTGAATGTATGTGAGTAGCAGCACAGACACATACGTACCAGTACGTGCCATTTCAGTAACTCAAACCACATGTCGTGTGTTTCTTAAAAGCAGTCAGGTAGAGTGTAGCTATTCCCTTATCACTGCCAGAGCTCCCTACCTGGACCAAGCCTACACATTTATTGATATCAGACATGAAGCGGACCTGCCCTCAGCTGTATTTGGTTAAACTTCATATAAATGGTACCTTTCAATCCCGAGGTCCTTTACCAGCCTGGTGATAAGACATCCATTCCGCAGTATATTATAGCCTGTGAGCTGGGTTAATTTACAACAGCTGAACTAGTCCTATATGGACTGGGCAGACACAACACCAAGACCCTGGGAGGCTCCTTGCCTCCCAGAAATCCCTGGCCCTCCCCTTTAGAGCAACCTTTCCACCCTCAGTACCGTGGAGACAGTACAAAGCATCTGAAGCTCGGGACCTAACCTTTTCTCTTTGAACTTTTCATATTTATTTTTCCATGCCTGAACTATTTGCTTGTAAAACTAATATGGCCAGCAGAATAAAAATGAGCACTGACTCCTAGCTTTGTCTTTTGGACCCCGTTTGACACGACACGTTCTGTACACTCAGACAGGGAGTGCATGAGAAGCACCGAAGGCGAAGGTTTTAAAACCAAACACATATGCTACCTCTGTTCATCGGGGGACAGAATCTATTTTCAGACCAGGGAGCACAGCTGTATATTTATTTTATTTTGCTGCTTAATTTTAAGATACTTATTGCCTTTTCCCTGGCAGCAGGGTGTCGGAGAGGATGAGATTGCAAACTCAAAGGAATGACTCTTTCCATTCCTTCTGCCCTTATTTAGAAGTGATGGCCTCCATTTCTTTTTTTATTTTTTTTAATAGAAAAAAAACCTCTTTATTCTGTCCTTCAGGCAAGTTCACTGAGTCCACTGTATTTCAACAGGAGCTAAAGACATGGTTCTACTTACCCTCCCCCAAAAGGTCTCTATTAATTGTTTTCAAATGTTGGCAGGCATGTGAAACCCTGCCTAGCAAGTCTGGCTCCTTATATGATTTTTATTAAAATTCACTTTGCACACAAGGCACATGAGATTTATGGCTGAAACTAATAGGTTGGTTCTCACTAAGACATAAATCCATGGGCTGTTTATTGAGGCTCATGGACATTGAGAACGCAGGTAATTGTTACTGTGAGTGCTCAGCTTAAAAATAGTCAATCATGTCTCTAAGGGAATTTGTTTAACTAAACACACCACATAAGCTTCTGAAGAATTACTTTATCTGTGATGGTGAATGGAAGGACTGCGCAGGGTAACTTCTGTATCTCATCTGTACAATTCAATTTCACTTACAATGCTTTTCAAATTTTCTTCTTGCATGGTGTCTTATATTATAAAGAGAAAATGTAAAAAGGATCCCATTCATTTTGTTTCCACGTACCTGTCCCAGCCATTCTCAGTTTGTACGTAAGAATGTCTACTTTCTTGCCACTGACCCTTACGAACTCCGGCTGAGTTTTTGCAAGTCCAGTTCCTCCTGGCTTGCTCGTGATCGCAATCTGCCATGTGAACTCAGTGAACGATTCTGATGGCAAGGCACAACGTGGAGCAGAGCCCGGACTGATGTTTTTCTCTTTGGGTCCGACCACACTGCCATGTGCAAACAATTGCCAGCTAGACTCGCCGGTGAGCCAGCTGTACTCTGGAAGCCATTTAGATGCGTTAGCTCAGTACTGTGTGCCCAAGCAAATAAGTCCTGCTTCTCAACATTATGTTACCTTTCAGCAAGACTCAAACCTGTCTAAATGGCTTCCAGCTCACATCTGGTTTGCAGCATGTCAGCTCACAGGGGAGAGAGAGGTAGCTCATGCCACCTGAGTGGATCTTCTATTCTCAGTTGTGCTGGCAATATGATACTGAAGAGGACACACAGACAACCTTCCTGCCCCAGTGATTAGATTACCCAAAGCAGGTTCCTAATATCACCTGCGATGACACAGGGCACCTTTTCTGGCCTTCAGTCACGCTTCCAGAAGGATGTGGGACTCACACAGGTCCTGTGTTATATCTGCCAGTTTTGTGTGAATTCCTCAAATATCCAGGGGTGTCTCATATAGCCCTTGACACCTTTAATACACAGCACACCTCAGTAAAACACATCAGATGGTTCCTAAAACACAAATAAGAAGCTGACATTGCTTTCTAACACTTTTTGACGATAGTGAGCTTTTGAGGTCTGATATATTCATTATCGTGATCATATCAGAACCAGCCCAAACAGGTGAACATTTCACTGACTGTTGTACAAACACATGGGAAGGCACAAACTCCGAGGTTACTGAAGTCTCAAGGAGTGTTTATGCTATGCATAAACATCGAACCAAAAAACACTATGGCTATATCAGTGTTATTTTGGGTTCAAAATAACTAAACCTTCTGACAGGTGAAGCTCAATAGCTGAGCACAGTGCTATATTAATACAGCTATACTGCTTCAGCAATCCAAGCTAGTATTTCTGCATGACATCTGCTTGGAGGTAGACTTTGTCTCTTTTGCACCATGCTGCGAAAGGCAAAGCAAACCAGCCCTACAAAATAAGGATAACAGGCTGGAAGAGTGCCTACAGTGCAGCCAACTATATTTTTAGGCTGATACCTCATTCATTTTAAAATGGCATGTAAATGCTGAAACCCCCCAGACAGCTAAAGAAATACCTAAAATTCCATAAATTCTTTAGCAGATGAAGAATTAGCATGAATACAGACCTCGCCAATTTGCGGGAGTTTTGGTACCTTTATGTCGATGACGTTTACCCTGAGTTTCTCACACACCCCGGTATTGCTGTTTAGACACAGAAGCAGACGTTTTCTGAACAATTTCTTTCCTTCTCTCACCCGGTTTTTGCCTCTTGACAAGCTGCTTCTCCTTCACTCGTTTTTACAGCATTTGCTTAGTAAGTCTATCAGTTATCTAAATCTGTTAGGTTGTTGTTTGCTGATGAAGTCTCAACGCTTTTGTCTGATCTAGTGACTAGGTCAGCAAGGTTGTGTGTCCTGGGGACTGGGGGAACTGTATGGAGATGACCTCTGACACTCATCAAAGGCTCCACGGCACTGTTTGCCTCCTATCAGTTTAATCAGCTGGCTCATTCCCGTTCCTTCACCATTCATGACGTTACTCGAATCCCTCACTGCCTGCCTTTCAGAACATGCAGCCCTGCTCACACGCTGCTCCTTCACACTGAGTTTGGCTCCTGCGCATGGGCCTCGTGCAACCTACCATTCATGCTCTACTGGCTCACATTTTACAGAAAACTTCCTTCATGCTGAAAGGAAAGGCAACAAATAGGAAGCTTTCTTTTATTTCAGAGACAGAGGTCAACATTATTCCTGAATCTTTTGTGACAGTTTAAGGTGTTGCTTAAACTGTAAAGTCCGTGACTAAGTTACTTGCTTTTCAAGAATTAGAAATGTTTTCCAAAAAAACCCTAAAACTACAAACCCAATAACATTTCCATGAAACCGTGATGAAAAACACACTGAAAATGCAGTAGAAATCTTTTCACTCTTACCTAGTGAAAATAAAAGAAAATAAAAATTTTGTCAAAGTGTTACTCAACTTAAAAAAAAATTAAGACCCCATAAAATATTTTTCCATTATTTTTTTTCTGCAGTAATTTATCAGTAAAGCTAAAAAAGTTGTCCCAGGTCCCTCGTTGCTCCCTGGTTCACTCCACATATGGGGAACATGTAGTCTGGGTTCCTTGATGCAGCGGCTATGAAACCTGGCTTCTGCACATACATTGTGGCTGCATCAGGGCCTGCCAGTGGAGGACATCAAACATCAAAGAAATGAAGGCTGCACAAAAATTTAAAATGTGATTGCACTACCCCTTAAAATCTGCTAGGGGCTTTGTACAGGCAAACTTCTCCTCAGTGATTTTTCAGCTAGATTACAACATAAAGACAGTCTCAGATCATGGATTACTTTGTTTTATCCAGCTGTAAATCTTCTCCCCAAAACTATCAGAATCCAAAGACTGATTGAGAAATAAGGCTATCCACAAACACTGCAGCCTTCTCATGAAGCAGCTTGTTTTCCCGCTAGACAAAGGACAAGTACTGTGTTCTTCTGTGTTTCAACCATCCAAGTGAAGAACAACTTGGAAACGAAATAACATTCCAAGTGAATTTATATTAGAAAGTGTCCACTACAACCACTGCTCCTTCAGATGCCAAGAAGTATCCCACAGAATATCATAAAAACTATTCACAACACAATGAATTCCAAACAATGCCAGCAAGGCTCAGACACCTTGTCTGCAATGGAAAGATTATAGTACAATGCTGTGTGGACATCAACACAACAGCATGAATGCACTTAATTGGGGCAGTATCAACTCAGCTAAAGCAATGTAAGTTATGCTGACAATACTTCTCTGTGCAAAGAAATGCTTAAATAGTCTTAGCTGAATGCATTTTTTTGCAACACAAGAGAGGGAGAAGATTATATAAATTACAGCAGTTAATAGCCTTTTGATTCATCGCTGAGTCTCGCAAAAAGAGAGAGTCTGAAGTGATTCCTGAGGTGGATAAATTCAGTTGTACAATATGAGGATCAGTCTTGTAATCCTTGCTAAATCAACAGCTCTTTGCTCCCATTGAGCTCAAAACCTGTCCTGGGAGAACAGGAAGAAAAGCAGCCTTTCACCAGAGAAAACAAAATTTTTGCTAAATATTTATTACTTTTTTCCTGTAAATTATATTCATCAAGAAATCTTCATTTTCTGTAATACATTTCAGAGCTTTCTATTTTATTTTTTTTTTAATCTTTACTATTCACTCTAAATTCTTAAGTGGCCAGTTAGACAATCAATCTCATTAGTGATTGAATTTGTCTGTCTATTCCGATATGCTTGGCAAAGACCTGTTAGTATTAACTATTAAAGTTTCCTTCTGTTTACTGAATACTTTTAGCCACTCAACCTTCACAAAATACACTGTTCAAAGTACATTGTTTTATGTTTTCTTTAATAACTGAGATAAAGTATACAAAAGGCAAAATGAGAAAACGTTACTTCACATTTTTATGTTGATGTTTTAGCAAACTATTAAATTGCAAAATATACACTTGCAATGAAGTTAACCATTGGGGTTTTTTGAGCTTCTGTTTTTGAGGTGTCAGTTTTTCAGCCGTTGTAGATTATGAGGCTTCTCAACAGAGATCAACAGATCTACCTCTTTGAGTGTGTAAACTAAGAAAGTTTTTTTCTGCCTTCTCATTCCCTCCCCTGAGCTGATGAGATTTCTGCAATTAAATTCAAATCCTTGATGTGAATCATCAAAATAACTGACTGTCCATAGTGTGTTAAAGATTGGACTGACTCCCTTGAATGCTCAATATGATAAAACCCGATGTTTTTTTAATCACAGAATCATAGAATAGTTTGAGTTGGAAGGGACCATTAAAGGTCATCTAGTCCACCCCCCCTGCAAGGAGCAGGGACATCTTCAACTACAATAGGTTGCTTAGAGTCCTGTCCAGCTGGACCTTGGGCATTTTCACGAATGGGGCAGCTACCACCTCTCTGGGAAAACCTGCTCCACTGTTTCATCACCCTCATGGTAAAAAATTTCTTCTTTATATCTAGTCTAAATCTTCCCTCTTTTAGTTTAAAGACATTATACCTTGTCCTATCGCAACAAGTCCTGCTAAAAAGTTTGTCCCCATCTCTCTTATAGCCCCTTTTAAGTACTGAAGGGGTACAATAAGGTCTCCCTGGAGCCTTCTCTTCTTCAGGCTGAACAACCCCAACTCTTTCAGCCTGTCCTCATAGGAGAGATGCTCTATGCTTTTTGTCAGTATACATCAACATCACTGTTACACAGGAAACAAGTGTAACTATGTATTTGGGAAACTGAGGCACAAAACTGAAGCCTCAGGAGAACAGCAGAGCCAAGATGTGAACAAGGGTCTATCGTGTTCCAGACTTTGGCTCCATCCTCTAGTTCACCCTGTCTCAGGAAAGGAGGAAAAGCTTCCTTAATTCTGTCATGTATTTTAACTTAATAATATAGATTAAACCAATTCACTATGATCACAGAGGAATTTCTTAAAAGCTGCATTATAGCCACTTTTATTTTCCGTATTACTTTTCCAGAAGTAGCTAGATTGGGAGCCCCTGGCTTTGTGCACCTGCAATGCTATGGAAATAAATGGGGTTCCTCCTGAGCACAGCCTGACAGCTGTGCAGGGCAGGTACAGAGAAAAGCAGGAGTGTGCAGAAAAGATAAACAAGACCACCACAAAGAGCAAGTATTCAGCTTTGCATCCCATTTTTTCCACTAGCATGCAAGTAAAGGACTGGAACACCACCCTATGCCACATTTTTCACTTTTAGCATGCCTTTAAAAAGGCAGGTGGAAATCAGTTACCTTGTCTACCTCTTTTATCGGGGGAAAATCCTCCTCCACCTGCACAACAGGCTAGCCTCAGCTTTAGTTAGTTAGTTAATTACCACCAAAAATGTTACATGATACAAATGTGTATACCTCAGGCAGTATAATAAGTTACACAAAAAGAAATATTATACTTTAATAGCTCAATTAAAGTCATATATAAATACTTTAGCTCTGCGATCCATAGTTTACCTTTCTAATGGATATGGATTTCAATGTATTTTTCTATAAAACTGTAAACTGAAGAAAGAGGAAAGGCTTTTAAAAATGAATATTGTTTTGTTATTAGGAGCTTTGCATTTATAGGGGGATTTTTATTCTGTTCCTTTAAAAATACACGGTAGAAATGAATGCAGTGTTTAAAACTAAAGACGTTTCAAAAAACACTTGTGCTTTTGTTTTTATTGGGGATTGATGGAGGCTGCTGTCAGGCATAGTGTGCTTTTTTAAAAGGACTTCAAATTAAAGAGATGATTCAGTAATATAATAATTACTTTTCATGTCCACATTATTGCTGCTTCTCTGTTTATTAGAACATGACCTGTATGTCAAGAAGTAGTATTTTGTACCAGCACTACAATGCACAAGACTTCGTAGAAAGTGCCCTTTGATCCAAATTACATGCTTTTTGTACATTAAAGCAACTAACACTGAAGTACTTTATGAAGTATATGAGTAGTTATAGTTGTATGGAGTGTCAGAGACACAAAGTCATTAAATGGTGCCATACAGCCTGCACAGAAGTCAGAAACAAATTAACAATTTAAGAAGAGATCTTCCAGAATCACAAGTATGAATCTTAGAGGTTGGCTGCTAGTTTATTCAAATACAAGAGGACAGTACCTGTTAGTTGTTATTTTTGTTTAATGACCAAATAGAGCTTCTGGGACTAAAAATCAGAAGGAATAGACAGGTAATTTTACTAATGTACTTATAAGACATAGACGGCGGTGATAATAAAGTGCTGCAAGTATCCACATGGGTCTATGGCACACTGGCTATGGAAGTAATGACTTACTGGAAGCCACCTTGTTTACATGTAATGTGATGGGCTCAGTATTACACTAACTGTGTTATGCAGGAGCTCTTCTTTAAGAACAACAAATAAACAAAATGGCATCTTAAATAGGGAGAAACAGCTTTATTTGGCACCCTTTGGATGCTGCATCAGCTTTTGTTTAGATAAACCTCAGCCCCATGTTCAGATACAGGAAACAAATCTGTGAAAGCAGCTGCGAGGGTTCTGTGGTTAGAAATAGGCAAGACACATCCTGTTTTTAAGCATTTGCTGACAGCAGTTATATACTTGAGCTTTTAAGAGAAATGGGACAAAAAGTAGTGATACCTGGAATACTCTTGCTTGAAGCAGGTACAGTTGGCATCTGGAAGCTAAGACGGAGACTGAGAGCCCTCCATCACAAGCTTTTCTTAGACTGGACAATCCTCCATTTCCTGGTGGGAACTCTTCTTAGCCACCACCTAAATGCAGAATCAGATAGAACTTGGAGGTTCGTTTCAACCTAATCTAACATACTCTTTACAAGGATGTATGCAGATAAATTCTGTCCACCAAGGGCTAAAAAGAGAATCAGTCTGGTTCCACAAAGACTCTATGTAGCATTTGCTATACTAGCACTGCTTTAGAGTAAACATCACCCATGACAGCTAACAACGGTGGCAAATACTGATGCTGGGGACGTGGGGGAAGAAAGAGGGAGAGAATCAGTGAATGTTAAAGTCATCTAATTAAATTTCTAATCCAGGTTTACATAATTAAGCAATAATGACCATGGGGAAGGGCATTTCCTGGCAGTTAATGACCGGCTGGAGGATTTGAGAGCTCGAGGTAAAGCCAAGTGTTCTTAACACTGTCAGTCATTAATTGCCAGGAAATGCCCAACTCAGGAGGTTATTACTGCTGTTATAAACCAAGAATAGAAAAATATAAAGAAAAAAAGACAGTAATTACCTTTTTAAAGTGTTGAAAGCTGAGCACTGAACTGCCTGTCGCTATGGAGACAGAGTTTTATTTATAGCATCAGTCCTTTGCTAGCATTTAAAGACTGCCCTAGTACCCAAAGGAGGGCAGGAGTTAGTTCTCAGGGCTCCATTAGGTATATAATTGGTAATTCAGAACATCAGCTCTGTGCCACGGGCCACATAACATCTGCAGACATCAAGAGTATCACAAAACTTTACAACACTGATTACAAAATACTGGCAGCCACTCAAAACATTTTATAGTTACACATACCTTCAGAAAGCATTTCCAGTAGTCCCTGCTTTGATCTGCAGAGTGTGTGTCTCTAAATAGGATCCTTGTAATGTCACATTGTGCTGTTTCCTAGAAATTAAGTACTTAGGGACCAGATCTTTAAAACTGATTAATGCCATAGGTCTACTCAGCCAGACTGCGATCACTAACCAGTTTTCCAATTCTGTAACTATTGATTCCATTGGAATGGCTCCTGATTTACACCAGTTAGTATAAAGAAGGAATTCAACCCATGGTGTGTAACAAATGCAAAGCCCAAAACCTCTTTCTTATCTTCTTTTAAGCCTCTGAAAGAAATTATTCAATTGCTCTTTCCTAAAGCAGCTAAAACTCAAAGTAATTTTGTTTGTTCTAATGTTCATTGCCTAAAAGATTATGTTGCTTTTTATGGGATGCAGCATTTGAAATTTGACCAATGCTTCAATGAACGCAGTCTTCCAAATGAATTGGTCAAAAACTTAATTTCTACCACTTGACTAATTTGGAACAATATTTTTTTTTTCTAAAAAAAAGTCCAGTAAAGGAGTTAGGTACCTAAATCAGGATAGAAGCAGGACTGAGGTGCCTGACAATAAAGTCGTAATCCAAAAAAAATTATTTGTGCATTTCAACATCCTGCTAAATTCACTGATTGTTAGATTTAGAAATTCTGGTTCTGTGCAAATGCAGGGCCTGATCGCTTAGATATTCTCACAGCAGACAAATCAGACATCAAGAGAATAATTTCATTTTAAAACAAAATGAGATGAGGATAGGTGGCTTCTGCTCCCACCTCTTTTCCACCTTGTGTAGCAGGCTAGTAGCACGAGTACTTAGCCAGGAATACAAGCACTGTACAACATCAAACACTGAATCTAGGTCTCTCTAATCCCTGCTGCGTGCCCAAACCATTATTACAGGGCACAGATTCCTTTTGTGCTTGATTTCCAGCCCCATTAATCTTGCATCCTTTGCCGATTGCAGCAGAGATCAACAGAGGAGTACTTGTGTCTCTTTCTTTGGCCACATTTTCAAATGGGAGCCTGGGCCTTCTGAAACAAAACAAGCTCCTATCTTGTGACTGATTTTTGAAATGTGGATCTTCAGTCACCTCTCGATAAATGCAAGCATAGAATTTTACACTTAGTAACGTTATTATACTTAGCATAGTATTTATGCTTCAGAGAAGGGTGAAAATAATGCCTCCCTCTTCTCCCTTCTTCTTCACTTCATAATTTTCCTTTAGTGTGCCATCCATTCGGAGGTTGAGCCACACAACTGGCTGTAGGCAGATGTGATCTCACTTTGCCCGTTCTGTGCGATGGCTGGATTTGAGCCAGATGCTGTCCAGAAGCTGTATTAATTCAAGCACTGCACCACGCTGATGTGGCTGCGCAGCTCATGGATTGAAGTGGCACGTATCAGCAAGAGTCAACTAACGATGGAGACAACATATCTTCAGACTGGTGACTAAAGTATGGAGCTGCCTAGCTCTCCCCAGAGGCTTTACAGATAGCTTACATGCTAAGTATATACAATCTAGACTCCATCCTGGGCACCAAACACCTAAAATTTAGAGGCTACAAAGCCTTCATTAAGATTAGGTGACACTAAATGCCAGTAAAATCTCCTATACTTTTCACACTACTCCTCAACCTACTCTTCAAGGTAGATGCTGCAGCATCTTCACTCTACGGTGCAATCCACCAGAAGCTGGGCAGTTCTTCCCAATTCCTGAGTTTAGTGCCTCAGCCTTGCAAAATTAATAACTTTACTCAGAGCCGACATTTATTCTATCCTGATGCATGAGCCAATGATGTACTGGGTGATGCACCAGGAGACATACGTGTCACAGCCGATGGAAGGACATAGCAGAGGTCGCAGGGATGTGCTGCGGTGAGGAATGCTTTGGGATGGGATTCAGTTTTGAACATGATGCTGTGGCTTCTCTCCTGCTCAGTGATCTCACGCAGAGACACAGCTGGCTGGCAGATGTGGGCAATCAACCTTCTCTTGTGCAAGAGGTTGTGGAGTAGTGAAGAGGCTGAGGTTCTGCCCTGTGAATGCGTAAGACCCAGGCCTAGATGGGGAAGAGAGAGAGGTGAAGATAGAGCCATTGGCTTTATCCCAGGAGAATCAGTACGTCTGCATTTGCAGGAGGGGGGAAAGAAAGGGTGATTTTTTTTCCTCAGGTCAATGTAAACTCTTGGCCTTTGGGTCACAGTGTCAAGTTTTTCTTTTACATTATTAAATCATGATAGCTTCCAGATTTCTTGCTGAAGTATAATCCATATAAATTTCTCTCTTTTTTCATACAGAGCATGTAACAAAACTGTACCTTTCCATAGCATGGTTTTATCTCCAATAGTTCAATAGCTATATCCTTTCCTCTTGACTAGAAAAGGTCTATCTTGCACCTAAATATCTACAATGTTTCTGCACAGACCATTTTCCTAGCTGTTACTTTGACTGTTTCACTCTGGATTCTTTCACTGTCCCCTTCTTCTCTGTTTCATAAAATCCAGGAAGTTAAATATAACTAAAACATTGGAACAGATTCATATTCTTGCAAATGCTGCTACACAACCTTCTTCGTAGATGTATTTAACAACACAGCATTGCTGTAGAATTCATTGGTCATAACAAGAAGTACCCCGTGTGTTCACCAAAGCCACTAGTCAACCATGTGTTTTTACCTGTTTTTATCCCAGTGCTTATTCTAATGACCAAATGCAGTTGTGAATACTAAAAACATTTGAGGAGCTCCTGGCCAAAAGCAGTACGGCTTCAGCCATATGTGTCCTTTCATGAGAAACAGGAAGGAAAAACTGGACTTGGTGTTTTCCCGCTTGAATCAGGAATGTCAGACTGTCAGCAATGATCCCACACTCTTTGCAGATTCCAGATTCCCCGGCACACATCAGGTAGTCTGTTTCACGTCCTTTCGGAAAACTTCTGCAAAATGACAGCTGTATTATTAGGTTTTGTCTGTATTTAGATTAGTTTAGCTCCGCTGCCTAAATTGGAGAAGCAAATGTACAGCTATTTTCAAGGGAGAGTATAAGGCATATGCAAAGGACTAGGGAAAACTTTTAAGGAGCCTTAAAACAAAAGATGCTTAGATACAGAAACAAGCAGAAAGTTGCAGCTGAGCTGTCCTCTGCTTTGCAGGTTTGGGGATTGGCAACACATGGCTCCTTTGTGTTCTAGTTTTGAACAAGAAAGCATTTAGGTACATGCTGGAGTTCGCAAGGTGTGACTGTTAGATCTGAGTATGGAGAACTTTCTAATGATGGAGATTATTACAGATTCCCTATTTTTCTAGTAAATATTTTCAAATTAACAAACTGCAGGAAACTGAAAATAGCACCTTAGGAAATTGGCAGTGCGCTGTTTATGACACTTTCTTACTCTGTGGCATAGTTCATAGGGGCAACAATAACCGAACATTGCAAAACGTGATTAATTTAGGATCTACTATGTACAGCTAGAGCACATTATCCCACAGCCTAAGGGTCAGCATGCTTCTCAACACTTATGATGAGCTTTACCATGTTAAATCTAATTGGATGTCCATCATGAACTTTTTAAGCAAAGATAAACCTGGTAACAATCATAACTTTACAGCGCAGTAGAGATTATCCTCAAGCTTGGCCCAACGGCTGAAAATATGCTTTTTCTCTAAAGCTATGTTAAGCTGATTACTTACAAAAGGAAGAACATTCAACTTTCATGCAACTTCAATATTAATGAGCTGTTTCATCAGAGAATTTCTACATGTCTGAGTCCCTAAATACAATCATTACAGGCAGAGTGAATGGGGATATATTGACGGCTATTGTAGCCTGTATGTTATCAGCTGCAAAACTGAAATGCTGCAACTGCACTAGCCTGACTGGGTATGAAGCCTTCAGCAGACCTCTGAGCTTTGTGTTAGCATGAAAAGATAAATATTAGAATTGAGGGGAAGCTAGAACTTTTATTTCACAAGGTTCACAGTATATTCACTAAGTGTTTGGCCAGGAAGTCCTCCAAATTAAAATAAAGTGCATAAAAGAAAATGTCAGAAAAAAAAAATTATGATGGTCAAGATTTTAATTTACAAAATAAGTAATTTTTGTTCATTTTAACTTTGACTTTTCAGATATATATTACATAGTATTAACTAAAAGAGAAATAAAATATTCTCATGAACAAAACATTTCATATCTTTGCTCAAGAGCTGTTGAACTGTATATTCAGACTTTCATAATTTTTTTCTCTCAAAACAAATATTAAAAAAACACAGTTTTGTAAGATTTTCACTCTGGCAAATACATTGCATATAAATATGATTTTTTTTGTTTAAAAATTATTAAGTGCTTTCAGCAAAAAAATATTTTTTTCAGTGTACCCTTTCATACTGGATATAAATTGCTTCTTACCTTTCCCCTTTTACCAAGGTAAAAAAAAAAAAAAAAGGATCTTTTTAATGAAACTTTTTTTCTGCCAAAGTGAACCTCTTTCAGAAAAATATATGTTTGAGTCCAGAACACATAAAATATTTTCCCAAACCATACATTTCAATGAAAAATTTTATGTGGTGGAAAAGACTTCTTCTGTTTGAAAATAAAAATAAAAAATACTTTATGATAGATTACCAAATTACAGATCAGCACTAAATTAAAGAATATGAATGGTATCATTTTTTCTGTGTCTGCATGATAAAAGGATAGACTCAAAAGTAAGGCTTTACTTGGAATTCCTTAAATGTACTTTGGGGAGAGCATTAACTCACCAGCTGATTATTAGATATCAGGGAGCCAACATTAGAAGCACAGAGCGAAAGAGTGGATATCTGTTATTATTTTCTGGCAGCCTAATGCACAAATATTACAAAGCCAATACTCTTGACTCTAGGTTGGATTTTCCTGATGTTTAGATCTCACTGTAATTCATTTATGAGGGAGTACCATCACACTACAAAGTCAAATGGGCCTCACCACAAAAAAGAAAGGATCTGTAACGCTCATCATAGATCAACGTAAACCTGCAATGCAGTCTGCTGCTCAAGACGTGATCGGTAACATGGACCATACTATCTATTTATAATAAGATCAGGACGCGTAACCATTCCTCAAGCTAAAAACTTAAAGAAGTTGGCTACTGAAAGTATAAGAAATGATGCTGATACTGAAGTACAAGTACAGTAAATCCCGAGGCCACTGAAAGAATGCAGTGGGCTGTGGAACCCGTCTCCTAAAGCCAAATGGAGCCCAAGCTCCTTACTTCTTGCACATCTCCTCACATTCAGTTTGATAGGTCAACACACTGACCAGTAGTGCCCTGTCTTCTGCTTGTGCTGCTTAATACTGTGCAAGGCTGGTGTTTGCCAGCTGCAAAGGCTGCGATGGAGCTTAGCTAAATCGTCCGAGCTTTCTTGAAAGGTCTGACCTGCTTGTGATGGGATCTCCTGTGATATGGCACAGCTTCTTCTTCATAGTCTCAGCATTCTGCAGCTCTTGCTGCTGGATCTCTGCTTTGTGTCTTAACCCACAAGTTCAATAGCTTTGGAAAGGAACTCCCCATTGAAAAAGAGAATTTGAAAATATCCCTTTTTGCTCTGAGAGCAGGAAAATGTACACAGGGCCAAAACATGGTTTGACATGATGCATCCAGCAGAAAACGGGTAGGAAGTGCTCATGTTTGTGTTTAATTGGAAACATTCAGCATACATAAGTTATTTTTCTAACATAAAAAAATAAATCAATCTTTCAGGTATCATGAATTATAATAATGTGAATTGTATTTAGGGAATCACAAAAATTTCCTTACCAGATCATTTCTACCTGTATTCTTGGACACGTTACTAAACAATCAGCAACAGGCAGCATTTTGATAGTATGAAATGAAGTTTTCTCAGAGAACTACTTCATTAGGGATTTAAGTCATCTTTTCAGCACAAGCGGCTGGTTTTAATGAGTTTGTGGTTTCATCATGTGATAACCAATCTACAATCAGATGTTGTTTGGTATTCCAAATACCTGTTGGAATTTATCACTTCATACACCCTCAAAAGAAACAGAGAGCCCAACCACAAAAAAAGGCAAAATGAAATTGAAGTTGGACAATGATTGCTGGTACCTCTCGACTCTGGATACTACCTACAAACAGAATAATATCTGTTGCTTTTCTGAACCTTTCCTGTGGAGGCTTCTTACTCCTAGATTCTGCAACTCTTCTATTATGTTTGGGGTTTCCAAGCCGCAGGATGCGTGTCCTTCAGAGGAGGATATTGCTCACACAGCTGAATGCTTCATTCTGGACTCACTGTGCACGTGCAGCGATGAGCCAGAAGGAGATGTCACTACCAATATTAAAGCAGCCCTAGTACAATGTGAAGCTAAGGTGAAACTCATGAGGAAACATAGGCCGCCATTTCAGCTGTGTGAAGCTGGGAAAAGCCAGCATTGCTGCGAACACTGCTGTTCTCACTGTGGAGCATCCCCCTTCCTTTGCCCTAGCAAGCCATTCCATGACTTTGTCATTCCTTCCATTGTGCCAGCAGGAGAGTTTGTACAGCTGAACAATGACTCAGAGTGGGGAACCGATCCAACTGAAAATTAATTTTTTTATTTTTTTTTTTATTCCCCTGGCTGTGTTACTTCTGCCTTTTCTCAATTCTGGTTCACTGTGTGGCCACAAGAAAACTTGTTTCAGCAAAAGCAAAGGCTCAGCAAAAAGAAACAAGTACCACTGCATTGGAAGTGCTAAGTGCTGGATTTTATTAACTGAAAATGATCCTATGGAACTATAGAAGTAAAGACTACTCCCAGCTACAAAATTAACTTGCTGTAAGGTACATGGCAAGTTGCTCCAAGTCTCTTTTCCCAATTTCAGTCTATTTAGACTATATGTTCTTCAAAGCAAAAATATTTTGCTTATTATGTACTTATGTAACCAATTCCTAGTCTAGGTTAGGGAACTGTGGTAATAAAAAGAAATAAAAATAATGATTTCGGAGGGCAAAAGCAGTATACCTAAGGGATTTGTGTTAGCTAATGGAAATGCAAAGCAATCATCACCTCATGCAATACTGCCCTATACTGTAAACCATAGAACATGATATTCTGTTTATCGGTGAGACCAAATTTCATCATGAAGCCAAGAAAGTCATGTGAAAGCCATTTGCCTAATAAATTAATTTGCATTATATACAGTCTCTTTAAAATTAACATTATATTTGGCATTTGAAATGCTAGAGATTTTTTTTCTTGTTCAGAAGATAAAATAATCTAAACCTTTTTATCTGCATTTTAATTTTTTAGGCTATCTGGGCATGCATTTAGTCATAAAATCACTAGAACTGTTCTATGGTGTGATCTGGGGGGAGGAAGAGGGAAATATATTTTTTCAGATTATTTTTATAATCTTTGCATCAGCATATCAGAGCAGTGTGAATGGATTATACCCAAGACAAGGAAGTTGTTCCGCTGTCCTCGTCTGAGGTAAAACAGAACCTTTTTTTTTTTTCAGTAATTTTACTTTTCAGTTAAGCCTCTTCTAACTCTCTGAAATTAACAGCATATTCTTCAGACAGTGTCTCCTACCAGAGTGATAAGGCCTGATGTTTATAGTTGATGTCAAGACATGGGATGCAGAGAGGCTCTTGCTTATACTCAGTGCTATAACCAAGCCCAGCCAACTTTGTTATTTGCCCTGTTGGATGGTCAGAAGCAGAGGGGTCGCACCTGTGGAGAGGAGCGGACAGGACAGGTGACCCAAAACTGACCCACAGGGTATTCCATCCCATCTGCATCATGCTCCGTATAAAAGTTGGGGGATCAAAGGGTCTGCCCTCTTCAATGGCCAGCATACGAGGAGGACTCCGTTTGCCTGCCTTTGATCCCAACCCGTGCATTCCTGAATCCAGATCTGGAATCCAGTTCCTGTCCGTCACTGAGTCCAGTCTGGGACCTTCCCAGTGCCTGTTGGTGATGTGACCAACATCCCAGGAGCTCCATACTGGTTTTGTACATATTGTAGATATTTCATTATTTTATTTTTTGATATTGTTATATTTTCTTTTTATTATTAATTTTTCATTAAAGTAGTTTTAGTTTCCTTTTCAATCCATAAGTCCTCTCTCTCATTCTTCTTTCCCTCTCTCTGAAGGGAGAGAGGTTAAAGAGAGCATCTGTCATTCATTTATTGGCCAGCCCAGCCCAAACCATGACATCCAGACATGAAGAAGTTTTGACAGGGGGTTCCTAGGACCTTCTGGGGATCCCCTCTGGCACTTCATCCCCTTAGAGACTTCAGTGGGGCTGTTAATGCTTCAGGCTTCACTTCTGCCCCAAAACTTTTCCCTGGGTCTGTGTTTCCGTTTCCCTTTGCTACAAACAAGATTGACAGAGAAACGTTGTGATAGTTAATTTTCCCCTTGAAAATGCACAAGGTTATCTATTCTAGCTTTTTCTTTGTACTTTTATGGTTACTGGTATACATTTCACAAAAGAGAGGATTTCTGCATATTAACAGATGGTTACCCAAGTGGTGGAAACAGAGTTCAACCAGCATCTCTACCCTCATGACTCCTGATGGAGTTACTCAGAGATGTCATTAGTAGGAAATATCGCTGTAGAACAAACCAAGAAGAGAACTCTGTTCTCTCACTTTCCCTGATTTAAATTACTAGTAACAGTGCTGAGTATGATGTAATTTCCATAAGCAAGAGAAGATTGCTTTCTTCAGGGACCCTGTAGGCTATATTTTTCATCCCATATCCAAGTGCTGATGCTTTTTAGAAATCATTTTTGCTTTGCTAGTGTCCCAGTAGGAGTTTAAGAAGTCAGTTGCAGCCAATTGTACTTTCTCCTTTCTCTCAAAAGGGGATAAAGCTTTCAAATGATTTGAATAAACTGTGATTACATCTTCATTTGTCAGTAATGGGATTACCACGCTGATAAAAGAGACTTGAGACAAACATACATGTTTAAGATTGGTGTAAATTACCCAAGAGGGTCGGGAAAATCCTTTGGGCTCCTTAGAGCCCACCCCTCCCTTTTTGAAAGCTGGCTGGCACCAAGAGCCCTGAATAGGCTGGGACCAGCTGACCATTCCCTGCTGGGGGTTGTGGCTGTTTTCCTGCGCACATGCTCACTGAACTGGAAAATACAATTATACACATCCAAGCTCACAGTAAGTTTCTTGACTATAGCTAACAAACTGAATATTTTTCAACTAATTGATTTTATCTCTGGATGAAGAAAATGTCATAAATCTGAGTCTGCTAATAATGATTAAGAGATAAAGGCAATCTGAGAAAAAAATAAGTGCTGTTGTTGCTAAATGCCGATGGACTCCATGGTGAGATAATCTTTTTAACGTGGCGACCCATCCCACATACAAAATGTTTGTCCAAAGATCCATTTGTGAAGGAGAACAAATAGGGAAATCTGAAAGCGAGCAGGAAAGATATGAGTGAGAAATGAAACGCAAATTCAAATCCTGTTAGGGCTAAAGAAAAAGAAAGACTTGAAAATAATCCCACTTTGAGTCTCTGTAATGAATTGCATATTACGATATGGAAGGATTGCTCAGGAGGGTTCTAAAACCTCTGTAGAGAGAAAGCACAGGGATTAGTTAACTCTATAGTTGTCTTCAACTTTATGAGGTCTTGATTCTGCCATCCATATACCTTTTCAGTGGGTTTTACTTGTATGGGCATCAGTGGGATTTCTTATTCAGCTAAATACTACCCAGAAATGTATGGGCTGCAAAGCGGGGTGTTTATATTGGAAACTGAGAATTATAATTTGAGTATGTGGGTTAATTTAGTGGGGAATAACTTCACTGAAATGAACTGAACTACATCAGAATTACATATGCAAAACTCAGGGAAAAAAGGAAACAAAAAAGTCTGGTTTGGACAATTGCTATATATAATACACAGCTTTGAGTAACTAGCCGAAAAGTATGTTGTGGTAAGATTGGTCAAAGATTTGCTGATGGTTCTTTTTACATCTGACGTCTTTTCTTGAATACATTACAATTCTTCGTGGGAATTCACTGAAGTAGTCAAAATTTCCTACTAGAATGAAGCAAAGCTTTTTGTTTTGCTGTTATCATGTTGCAAGATATAATGTAATAAACGTCTGATTAAGTTGCAGTATTTAAAGAATGTTTCATTCTGGAGAAAAGAAAGTCTGGGATTAATTTTTTCTCTCAAAGTTTCAACATCTTCTGGAGAATGGCTTTTCATTACTTTGACTTCACAAAAAGCAAAATATATTTGTAGATTAATAAACTAAATGTATAAGAATTAAAGGTAGATTTTGCTGTTCATCTCCTTTCTAAAGGCTTAATTCAAGGATTGCACTACACGTATGCACAAGAAACAAAAGCGATGACATCCATTATCTCTTTCTCCAAAGACCCCTGCAAAGGTCCTATAGTTGGAACCTTAATTTGAAATGTTAGTTTGGACTTGCCATAATTTAACCCTGTTGTTGCTGAACTTTCCCCACTTCCAATGAAGTGAAGTGAATAACTTTTTGGCAGTCTATTTGCAATCCCCACGGAGAAGCCCCTATATTAAGGAAAACGGGAGGATTGATATTATGATGGTTTCTGTGCTTATTATTCAGAAAAAGGATACCCATCATGCCAAGATGCAAGCAAAACTAAATAAAGACCTTGTGCCAAAGATCCCAATATCTATCAAGACAGAATTCAACAACTAGTTAGAATAATTAATGAGGAGTAATATGAGTAAAAGAAATCTCTCAAGTATCTCCAGAGGATTTCTTTAGTTACCACTCATCTGCTTCCCTATGATCCTGTCAGAAGAAGCAAATTTTGAGGATCCAATGGCTTTATGAAGCAGTTCAACATGCTCTGTGCCTAAATGATGGTATGGAAGAAAAGAAGCACATGCAATACTGAGAGAGGGCTAAGTTGCCAACAGCGCTGATCAGTAACTGGTGTAATAAAGTTGCATGCAATACACTGGAGGAGAAGAAGTATTCAACAAGAGACACGATACGATCAGAGTATCATAGGAAATATATTTACAGTTATAAAAAACCTATCTGGACAGATATGCAAGCATGATGAGGACACCAAGGAAGCCATAGATGAGAAGATTAAAGTTGTCAGGTTCTTCTGGTTGACTTTGGAAGAAGAAAAGTCAAGAATTCAGAGAAAGCAAAATAGCTTGATATGGGAAGGATGAAAAGTTGAAGTCAAGAATGGCTTTCCTGAAAGGAATTGAAATCACAGTTGACATCCATTTTTATAGTGACAACTATAATATAGTAGTCATCATCTGTGACAGAAAAGGAGGAGAAAGGGAAAGAAAACCCCTTGGCATTCTGACAAGCATTAAAAACTTGACAGTGACAGGCTTTAATATATTAGATTTAAATGGACAGACAGATAGGCTCAGTAGAGATGAAAGGTGGCAGAAGATACTGATGAAAGTAACAGACATAAACAGGAAAACAGATTTTTGAGTGTTCACCCGAGGAAGGGTAGTAGAAACCACATAAGAGGATGAGGTTGTAGAATCAAAAAGTTGAGAGAAAGGGAAAAAGAACTCTGGCAGATGGTATAAAAAATAAGCCACCTATTTAAAGAAAAACAACAACATTGCAGAAGAAAGAAGAGTAAAAAGGGGTAGAGTAGAAAAGAGTTACTCAGAACTTAAGGAAATAGCAAGTCTGACTGAAAAGTAATAGAAGGGTATTGTCAGTGGCTGAGTAAGAAGGTGAGAGCCAGGCAAACAGTGAGTTGGCAGGAAAATTAATTAGCAAGTGTTCAATAACACAACAAGCCAAGCTATAAAATAAAGCAATATAACTGTTGGAAGGATTACCAAGCAACAGGGGCAGTGAGCTAATGAGAGTCAGAAGGTGAAAGAAGCAGAGAGGCTTCTTGAACAGTGAGGTTTAGAGCTCAAGAGTTTTCAAATTATGTCAGAACTTGTGGGTGCCAGTAGTGATCCAAATTGTGATGTGAATAGAGGGTGGTCTCCTTCCCAAAACCTACTTCTCTCTCATGTTGGTAGTTCTGCCTGATGTCTGCCTTTGATTCTAAGCACTAAAATTGGTCAAAGAGCTCAAAGAAATTTCCTTCACTATTCAAGCCATTCTTTTCCCCTTCATCACCCCGTTTCTAATCTATTCAATACCAACAGAAAAAGCCCTGAGGAAGTATTATTCTGATGAGCTTTGAACCCAATAAATACAAGTTCTAAAATTGGGACCCATTTGCCTAGAATGTTCTCCCATTAGCTACATGCCATCTATTTATAAATTTATACATTTATATTTTTCCCCCTTCCTGCTAAGCACTTCTTTTCCCATTGACAATTGAACTATATTCTTCTGAAAAATTCAGCAATCACTTGCTGGAGAGAGGATTAACCAGGTTTTTGAAGCCTGTAGTTCAAGGTGTCCTGTTTTATACGAGTAGTTAATCATAAATCATCATGGCATCACGTTAGAAGAGACACTAAGAACATCAACTATATAGAGAAATTCTTTTAGGCATGAGTTTCATATATGCTGAACACCCAACAGCTTCTTAATAAATGTAATAACTTAAATTATTACAAACTGCCAATACTCAAGTCTTTTGGAAATTCTATCCTAAGGAGTAACCTAAGAGAGTTAAAAGCCCAAGACTCATGGTTTTCAATTAGACTTACACTCCTAATTCCTTTGTGTACTTCTAGAAATCCTATTCACAGACACTTTGATAAAAAAAATTGGCCCTGATCCCCAAACGTATTTCTAAGTTCTTGCAGTTTCAAAGGGAGTTAGGCACAAAAAGACCTTTGGAGGATTAGGTACTTGGTATATATGAGCAGCCCAAGTCAAAGTTACACCAGGCTTTACTGGAAAAACACAGACTTTAAAACTTGAGAGCTGATAGAGATCACAGCAAGTAGTAGCAGCATACTTTGTGTGAAGCTGCACTTAATAACCAGACACTGTAACAGCTGCAATTTCTGAGTAGCTTGAAAGTGTAACATCAAAGCATCGAACACAAGGTCCATTGTGGAGAGGGATGTATCAAAAAGAAAAGGTAGTAAATACCTCATGAAGTACACAAGCTGGGAAAAACTGCACACTACCTATCCAAAAGCAGTAGGATATCTCACAAGCATTTTTGAACGTGAATTGGAAATGGCAGGTATGGTCACTCAATCAAGAGCAGTAACATAATCTTTGCTTATTCATTCAATTATTTCTCACAGTCTAAAGGACTTCTCAGACTTCATCAATTCTCTGCGGGGAAAGAAATGCTGTCCCTGAAGATGTAAAATGCAGGATCGAACTCCTTATTCTCTTATACAGGTTTTCAGTGACTTCTATTAAAACTGTTTGGATGATCCCTGTTATTACAATCTGCAAGTACTGCACTAAATTTCCCTATTTAAAAATCACGGAATTGAAGTGGAGCAACACTAAGTCGGGTGTCTCATATCATAACAAGGAGTCTGTGGTACAGCAGGAATCAGTACCCAAGCCTCCGAATCCAAGATAAGTGCTCTCACTCCATGCGACTTAACTCTTCCACAAGGCCGAGCTACAAGAAGGCAGCACGCATGTGGCCCATCAGGTGGCTGGGCACACATTCAGTAAATAGCCCACACGTCTATGACTTTATTGCAGGACTCTGTATACAGTCATCAGGCCACAACAAAGACATACTTTTGCATCAGTCACACCATGACCTGTCATATGACCACGGATGCTTCCCTCAGATGATCAAAATGCAAACTGTTGTAACTGAGCACATCTGTACCATTCAGGCTCTCTTCAGTCCACGGGAATCACTGCACCTACTGTGTGACTTGATCTGGGCGCAACACACAGTGGCGTGGCTGCAGTTTGTCAGATTATCATACTCCTTGCCATGTACGAAGGACACAGTCATGAAAAACTGTGTTGGGAAGAAAACGGTTTTAGCATTTAATGACAAGCACTTACTTGCTCCCTGCCTAAGTCAAAGACGCCTTAAGGGAAGAAGACTGTAAGGAATAAAATACCTGCCCCGCAGGTTGCTGGATGGCTGTCTCTGCCCTAATCATTGAAACCCTGGTGTTTCTCGCAGTTTAGTGACGTTTTTCTTCATTGATATACGTGAATATAAAACAAAATGAAGATCTCTATGACAGAAAGAGAGACTTTCACAAACCTTCAGCTTTTAGTACAAACACAAAGAAATTGTAGAAGTGGCTGTGTGGCTTTATGAGAACTACTACATCTACATGTTTTCACACAGCATGACTTGGTTCAGATTTAACGGGATCTAAACCAAGAATCTAGTCCAGGTTTTCAATTTCAAATGATACCAAGTTTCAAATTCATAACAAAGAACTCAGAAGTAACCATCAAGTAGTTTGTTAGTAAGTTTGTCATCATAAAGCCAATGACTGAAAAATCTTCAAGGGAAGTGACTTTCCAGTTAGAATTAGACGACATCCTAGTGACTGGATGTTAGGAACAGAGGTAGAGATATTCAGAAAACAGGGTTCAGAATGAGAGGATGTAGTGAGACTTGAAAAACCTATGCACAATTGTCTTAGAGGAGAAGAGCAAAAAAAGTAAAGTGATCCCAACATAAGACACCAGCCTAGTTAGAGACAAGAAAAAGAGTGACATTCAGTATCTTTGCACAATGGGAATGTAGCCAAGACTTGTTTTGAGTGTCTGTTAAAATATATATATTTTAGTCTATTAGCTTTCTTTGGTCCACATCCTTTGTCCCCTAGTTATATATACTATATCACCAGATTTTTTCTCATCTGTAAACATCAAGGTCACCCTGAGGTCAAGCCTAGATGGTCTATAGGATGTAAATTTGCTTTGGCTAAGAGAATACTTGTGGCTGGGTCATGTGATACTGCCCTTTCCTTTTATTTGGAATCTTTCGGATTAGAGAGTGATGGCTTTAAAAACTCACACAATACTCTGCAAATTAGTCTATCCGTCTGTCAGTCATTCAATTGCTTCTGCAGCCCACTGTGGTGATTGTGAAAAGGACAGTAGTCCCTGGGGTGACCGTCAACAAGGAGTTTGCGAAATAAGTCTTTTCATAGAATGTTTGAAAGGAATCAGTAGGTTTTTTTCTAAAATATTTTTCTTCCATTTATGATAAAATTTCTCTGAAAAGGTTCTGGTTTTTTTAAAAATATCCTTATGTCTCTATATGCATAAGTACTGTACATACGTGACTGCATGAGTGGATTAACATTTGTAACCCTATTACATATGAATCTATGTATTTCTCTGGAAGCATATTAAGGTTTATGTGATGAAAGGCAGATCCAAATCCACAAACTATTTATACAAGGACAAGCTGAACAACTGTGGTCAAATAAAATCTAAAGAAAATATCACAGTTAGAAATCATTTCTGAGAAATAAATCATGGAATTGGAAGAGAGTTTAACTTCAAATGTTTTGGTTTTATTGACCAGCTCCATGATGTGGAATGTTTCAACACACTCCAAAAACTGCCCCTTCGCAATGGGGGTAGAACACACTGATTTGCATCTTTTGGATCTAGATTGGCTTTATGTTTCCAAATATGTTTTCCCACCCTCATATGACTCCCTGTTGTAAAATGTTACGCCAGCAGAAGGAAAAAGAAAAATAGAATATGAATCAGAGTTCACATTTTGGACGTTGAGTAATGGTGATTAAACTTATCTAGACTCAGTTACTGCCTTGAGAAATAATATTTCAAATGCCATTCAAAATTTTTTTGGAGCTGTCTGCAGAAATCATGATAAAGACCACAGCTTTTAAACTGCAGGGGTAAACACAGGCTTTAGAATTTAGAAAAGAGTGGCCTGAAACTGACCGGGCACCTGCAGATCTGATCACTTCAGACATGTTGCTGGGCTTTAGAAGCCTTCCTGCACAGCCCTTGCCAGCAGTCGTCATTAACTGTTGTGGTTTGGGCCGGATTGGCTCAATCAGGTGGAACAACAGATGCTCTCTCTCCTTCCCTGCTTCGAAGGGAGGCAGGGAAAAGAGAGAGACTTATGAGTTTAGAACGAACTAAATTACTTTAATGAAATATTAATAACAAAATAATACAAAGAAAATAATGAAATATATACAAAACCATATCAAGCCCCCAGGATGACAATCACATCACCAGCAGGCACTGGGAAAGTCCCAGACTGGACTCAGTGATGGACAGGAACTGGATTCCAGATCTGGATTTAGGATCAGGATCAAAGTCAAATGAGCAGACAGTGTCCTCCTCGGGTCCTGGCCATTACAAAAAGAGGGGTGACTCTTTAATCCCCCAATTTTTATACGGAGCATGATGCAGATGGGATGGAATGCCAGGTCAGGTTTGGGTCACCTGTCCTACCCGCTCCTCCCCGCAGGTGCAACCCCTCTGCTTCTGACCCTCCATCGGGCCAAGTAATGAAGTTGGCTGGACTTGGTTGTTACAGCAGTAAGTATAAGCAAGAGCCTCTCTGCATCCCATGCCTTGGCATCAACTATAAACATGGGTCTTATCTCTTATTATGAGAGCAGCTAGTTCCTGCACAATGTGCTGTTAATTTCAGCAGTTAGAAGAGGCCTAGCTAAAAAGTAAAGTTACTGAACAAAATTGGTCCTATTTTACCTCAAACCAGGACATTAACCTTCTTGCACAAAGCTACCAAATTTTTCCATAATACTCAGAAGCTAGCATTTCTTACCTGTCATATAATTTGATAGGTATTGAATTTAACCTCAATGAAGTTTAGGGCACCAAATTCCCTTCATTTTATCCAGCTGAAGAAAGACACTAAGCTCATTTTCAGACGCAAGGAGTTAAAACTAGTTATCTGTACCTTAAGCATAAACATAGATCAAAAGGCAACACAAAGGTATTTGCAAGCACTTATGTGGGAGAAATATGTAATATGGGGATACAATGAAAAGGTGTGAGACTCTCGGCACATTGGCCAGAGAAGATGAGAGAAAAGGCAAGAAGAATATTCCAGATGTAACCACAGAAGTAGTGCGAAAATGTGAGAGAACTTTTTAGCCAGAGGCTGGATTTAAAGAGGTTTGGAGCTATCTGTGAAGAATGTCTCCTCTTTGATTTCTTCTGTGCTTAGGGAAACAGGGCTTTGTACGTTGTAAATGAGCAGGATTGCATCAGAGATGCCAGACTCAATTATCACTCCCCTTAATGAAAACAGTTTGTGAAGCTCTGCACTTTGGCTAACTGCTCTGTTTAAAGAACAGTAATAATACTGATGTTAACCTGATGCTGTGTTGATTCTTTATCTGTGAGAGAAATTACAAATAACGTAACGTGGCAGATGGATGTACCAAAAAAACAGTCATTACAAAATGGTGGCTGCATACTACATTAGAAGTTTGATAAAATATGAGGAGCCTGCTTTCTGGTTTTTTTGTAAATGTGAATTCCCATAGCACTTAAATCATACATGTTATGCGAGGAAATTAAATGAAGCCCTGTGATTTCAGCAAGTTGCTGCTTGGATTTTCTCCCCAGACAGGAGTAAAATTTTTGCTAATGCATGAATTGAGAGTAATGTTTCTGAGCTGAGTCCAGCTGTAGAAACTTGACAACTGTAAAGAGTAAGGGGGATTTTCCATTTGCTGGTGCAATCTGCCGCTTGTGACCACTGGATTGGAGTATGTCTCTACCAAAGAAGAAGATAGTGACACATTGTTTATATTTCTACAGAGAATCACTCTACAGTTAATCAAGATCACAGGACGTTGAAATAATAAACCAGAGATTCTATAGCTTTAAATGAGAGGCAACCTTCACGCTCACAACATAAAATGCTGTCCTCTGGAGCTAGGTTCTTATACTTGCAAGAAGAAAAAAGCCATCGATTAGACATTAAATGGAATATGTTGCTAGTCATAAAATCCAATATGTCAACATCATTGTTCTACCTGCAAATAATTCATAAAGTAGTTCTTTAATAGTGGGAGCTGGCTGTTATATATAACCACTGAGAAGGCATAGTTTGGAACTTGACACTGGCTTGGCTGGAATTCAGCAGAGCTTCAAACCTAGTTTCTTGGAGAGATGTTTTATAATCAAAGGTACTTTTTGTAACAATAGTTTCAGAAGACAATATAAAGGTAGAATGCTAATAATCTTTTAATCCCAGACCATACTGAGGTAATATACTACCACATACCACCACAGTCCCAACCCTACTTGTGACTGTTAATTTTAGCAAATATTTTTTAAAATAAAGACTATGCCTCTCACCACTGATTAACATGATGGTTGATAACTAATAAGTAAACCCACAGATAATCTCCAGCCAAACAAAATGCAATTGCATACACGCAATATAATTATTCTTTTTGTAATTTAAATGAGAATCTCAAGAGAAGTTCAGCTGATTGCCAAGATCTAGATCTTGGAAATTCTCTTGAACTATTCAGGTTTCTTAAAAGATGGTGCCAGACAAAACACAAATCACATGTTTAACATCAGCCTGTTCTGTAAAATGTGCTTTATAAGCACTGAAACAATACCAGTGAAAAAGGGTGAACTGCCAGGTAGCAATAGGCTACAGTGCACTGCACAAGAACTGTCAGGAGGCAACACCACTTGACATTCTACAAGCGAAGGTAACAAGGTGGAAATTTGGAACAAAAATGGCAAACAAATTCATGCCATGTACTTGAACTGCACTGGTGGCTAGCAGGCATCCCTTTTTCATCACTAATTATGTTAGCCAGTTCAGCAAATATCTAGTCATAATGTTATAGTGAGTAAGTTACTGATACAGTCATGAGATAAAGAGAATAAGATGTTTAATACCTGCTCCTAATAAATCTCTGGAATGTTGCATTTGAAGGACTGGTGGAACAAAAATGAAGTCCTAGTCTCTATTTCAGATCGCAAACAACAGAAGGTTGGAAAAACAAAGCAACACAGGGGAAACAAAAATTAGTATTTTAATTCTCTGTTCATGGCTGAATAGATGCTTATATCCAGATCATAGTTACTAACAATTTCATATTACAGCCACAGGTCTTCAAAATTTCAGGGGTTAAGATCCCAGGATTTCAAATTAAACAGCAAGAACACCAAGAGTTTTTCAGCAGGACACTGGATTATTGATGCTCTGTGAACATCTGTTGCAAAGCCTACATTGAAAATGGAGGTAGGTGTTGCCAGGCTGAAAGTTAGGGGCCTTCACCTATGGAGATTAACACTTTTAGCATTATCTTAATTCTTGAACAGAGATACTTTCTTGAACAGAACAAACTACTCACAAACAAAGTTACATACCAAAGAAGGAGGTTCATAGCACCTGACAGCTAACATACCAGTAGAAAACAATAGACTGCGGTGTGTGAAATCTGTCCTAGATTTAAGGACATGACTTAGGTGGCTAGCCAGAGTTTGATTGACTTGATGGGTAAAAGGGGTATAACTAACCCCCATGATTCTGGATGATTGGTTGCTCTTTTCTCAGAAAACGTGGGAGAGATGCCTATCTACTTATTATGTAATGTCTTTACAGTTGGATAGCTTCTTCAGGAAACAAGCGACATGAGTAACAAGATACAGCTAAGCCTGAGCTAAATATAGTATGTCTGTCTCACAGCCACAGGTAAATTTGGGATGCGTACACCTTCTACTGCTTCCTGGTGAAGGTGGGAACTAAGCAGAAAGGTACATAAAATTTATATGGTCAAAGAAAGACAATGTAACTCTGTAGCAGTGGTGAGGGTATTCTAAAAAATTGGGAATACTTGGTTCTGGGCCTTTTCTCGGTGCCATTAGGAGGCAGTTAAACATTAAAACAAATGTTTGAACCAAAGACAGGCTGAGAATGGTCAAAGTCTTGAGTACTTGTCAGGAAGTCCCAAGGCACTGGTCTGTTACACGAAGCTGGAGATCAGTATTCTCCCCATCCCAGGGTTTTTGAATAAAAATTGTGGTGGCAGTTGTGTTCTGGACAGCTTTGTATTTAACAGCAATATTAATCATTGAGCATATTTACCATATCTGACACTTCAAGGTTTAGTGTCAGGCTTCCTAATTTGAATTCTCAACTCACTTTAAGCAAGAGATGGCTGAGATAGGAATCTTAGCATTTAAAACCCATTTATAGCCACAAACCCCCATGAACTAAAGCAAAACATTACATGCCTGAGAGACAATTGTGGTCAGTGGCTGAGAGGTCTGAGTTCTTCTGCCAAATATTTCAAGTTCACTGAAAACGAGGCAACTCCTGTCTGAAAGCTGTGAATCCACTGCAGTGCTGTGGTGTACCAAACATAATAGACCCTAAAAGAAAAAATACTTTAAAGATCACACTTCCATTTTTTAATGACTTTGTTTTTCTATATTGAATAGAATAGAATCAGTAAACCAGCAAAGACAGAGTTAGTCTAGAAGCTTAAGTTCATCAAGTGCTCAACTGATACAAGACGAAGAAGCAAGTACACTCAAATTCTGGGTATGAAGAAAGATCCACTTCTTATCATTCCATGATACTTGGGGGCCAATGTCTGCTCTAAATATTCCCTATACAGAGTCCAATGTTGACACAATCACGTGCCCTTAACTTAGATACTTGAGACATGATGCTATGGAGCTGTTATTGATAAGAAACAAAACAGCAGAAGAGTGGGGCCAAGTATAGCTGAAGTAGATGATAGGCCAAGCTACTATCCTTCTCTAAATAATATTTCTTGGCCAATATGAGATGTTTCTACAAATAGATCATGTCAGAAAATAATTTGTCCTCTCAACTTACAATTATAAAGGTTTTCTGTGGCTCTGTCTTGTGCAGCCATCTAAGGAATTAAGTTTCTTTCCCATGAGCAATCTGTCTACATTATCATTCCCAGCACAATGACCAGACAGATACAGCAAACAAAGAGAGGATAAAACTGATTCAGATTTGTCCTGCCTCCCAAACAAAAAATATTAAGAAACAGCTTCTGCAAAGAAGCAGCAAGATGTCATGGCACTCTTTTACTTTCTCCTTCTCCTTCACCTTTCTAACAACAAGGCGTTAAGTAAGGATGAAATAATGACCATGCCAATTACAGTCTGGTGCATGTGAAACAGGTAGGGTTGCAAAGACAACAACCTTCTTTGCGTAAAAGTTTTCTGGCAGGAAGAATCTTACCTATAAAACTTACCTGGCTGAGAATCAGAAAGCAAAATGGCACTGAGTTACCTTTTTCTTTAGTTTTAATGACTGATTTATTTGTCCCAGTAAGACCTCTTAATCTCAAGAAAGACAATTTCTGACAGAAATTATGGGTTACCCAGAGTCTTAAGAAGATACTGGTGCAGGGTTGAATTTGTGTGGGATACCCTGTGGAAGTGGTGCAGGGAGGAATGGAGTTAAGGTTCCGCTTCATCATCACCCACCCACTCAAAGGAAGGGAGAGATAAAATCTCTATTGCAGGCACTGAGAATTCCCATTTTCCCAAGTTTGTGGGTGAGGATAACTTTTGTAAACAGACCATACACTGTCAAGCAAGGGATGCCCAACCCAGAATTTCTCTTCACAGGCTTTCTGCAAAGACATACTTGTTTGATAAGGGATTTTTTCTTGTTGAAAGGTGGCAGCTATTTCAAAAGATCGCGCAAGCCTGTTGAAAATGCAGAATATCTGCTTATGTGCATGTCTGCATTCTGCTAGGGAGCCTATGCTACTGCTAACCAAGCGGCTGAAGCACAGTATCATGACATGCAGAAGTAATAGCTTGAAAATTTTACATAGCCACATTAGCAATATCAGCCACATTAGCAGCTAAGTCAGTAAAGACCTTTACCAGCAAAGCCCTTCTCTTTCAAACTCTGCGCTACACTGCTTTCAGCCAGCCGGCTATCTCAGACAGAGCTAAACTAGGAGCAAGAGGAGAAAGTGAGGAGGAGACGGCAACAGTGTCCTGTCCCCTCACCAGGTTTCATTGCAGAGGATGTACAGCCTAAGAAAACTGCCTCTATCGCTTTCATCCATGGTATTTCATTACATTCCCATACAGCATTGTATTGAACTGAGGAGCTACCAAGAATACAGTCTCTGCAGTCTACAGTTCCTAAACCCAAGTTGTACAAGTTTGTACCCAAAGAAAGCAATCCGAGTTCAGCTACTGGAAAAGGAATTGTGATGGAAACGGCACACTTAATTCTCCAGGGTAATGGATGTGTAAACAGAATGTAGTGCTTCCCGCAACTGAAACGTGGATTTAAACCAGAAGGTTAAGATTGCCCGAGCACATAGTTCAAACACTCCAGGAAAAAACACTCAAGTCCCAAGATGAAGTAGACAAATATGGGTTTATGCTCCTAGTAGAGGTTATTTTAAATTACCAGAATGTTATCAGTTAAATAACAGCAGCTGCCATGGTGAAGATACGGTAGGAAATCTGTGTTTCTCAAAACTCTTGCTTTGGACAAAAATTTGGGTTATTAGGCCTCAACCCAGATAAAAAGTATTTTAAAGCTATCAAAAAAATCCAGAGGCCAAATATGTATTTATAGCTGGAAGGCCAATAAATAAGGAACAGTTTTTAAAACACTTATTCACACTACTGAGATCTTACAGGAACTGGACTTAAATATATAAATAACCGTTAATAAATCTTTTTAAATGGTTTTGTTCTCAGGGCTGGCTACTTATATATCTCTTTAATCTACAACTTGATTGATGTCTTTAGGTATTTTAGAAACAAACGTGACCATGGAAATGTATTTAGAATGTGGTTTACTGTGAATGGTCCCTAAAGTTTAGTGCATTAGCAGCTCCCTGAAATCTCTTCCATCTTCCCTATGCAGAGTAATACCTTCCTGAACTGCAGGACTGTACTGCATCTCCCTGTGTTGCCAACAGAAATGTTAGCAGAATCAAACCCCTAACAAATGTATGTCAACACGGTAATAATAGATTCCAGTCGTGCACAGACTTATGCATGTGCTTAATACCAAGCACATGAGTAACTCCAGGCTAGAACCTGAGCATACAAAAGAGCATAGTCCAATTCATTGAACTCCTGTGTACTGTTTGACAGGTATCCTTTTGTTCAGCACCTCATCCCACCCCCCAAAACACAAGTCTCCTTTTTATTAGTTTCCTAAACATAGATTTTTTTCTATCACTTAGTGCTTTTAAGGTCTCAGAACAAAGAAAATATCTAAAAACATTAGAATATATTAGACAAATGCAAAAACTATGAAAAATTTGAGATTTTATTTAAATAAATAAATAAACATGTGCCCTGACTGACATTAAATACGCAGGAAAGGCAACAATTTAAAGAAAACAAAACCAAAGCAAAGCAAAATAAACAAGCCATTTTCAGGTAATGAAATTCAGTGGGAATTCTGCCAACTTTAGGATGGTCTTTGAAGACTGCATAAAATTTCATCTTGAATTCACCTTGCTCTTCTTTGGCATGCTTTTGACATACGCCGCCAAGGTGACTTAAAAGAGCTGATGATTGTATCCAACATTTGAGGTGTTATGTTGAGCACCACCGGGTACGTTGAGAACAGTATCAATCTTGAATTCTGGCTTCTGAGGGTTTATCAATAGTCTGTCAGGTTGTTTGCATTTTTTTCCTCCATCTATGACTAGAATACTGCACTAACTGAAGCCAGGAAAAATATTTATTATCTCTTTTTATTTAAACAGACAAAGTTTTCCCATGCCACAGTACTACTTGCAAAGAGTTTTGAGTTACATCTTAAATGTAAAAATGGCTGCATAGACCTGAATTTAACTTTCACTGGGTACAAGAAAAGTGTTTTTTAAACAAGGTATTGTGGCTTCTTGATTCCCAGCTGTAACAAATCTTTGCTTCATTCTACTTTCTTTTTTTTTTAACTAGATTATCTACTATAGAGTACCTATTATTTCACTGTTTCATGCCCTGTAAACACTGTTTTCACGCTTGTTGTCTCTTCCTGTGGTAGTAGCTTGGGTTTTACTTTGTTGCCAAAGTAAAAGTAAAACATTTTCCAACATCAAAGAATAAAGCTGGTCTGGATTGGATTGTCACCATCTAAAAGCCAGCTGGCATGAACGCTTACCTGCCTACAGTCACATGTAGCTCCTTCTCAATTAAAGTCTGGATATCAAATTGTGAAATGAGGTTGTTTCTAAGTGATCTATTTGAAGGTGAGAAATTCCCATTGCTTCCGTTCAGTATTTACCAAGGACACCATGTCAATCAGACCCAGCACCACTGGTACAATAAGCATGCTCCTGGTGGTCAAACACAGCAGCCTTGGATACGGTTACACAACTTTCCCCATGCAGACCTCCAGCTTAGGTGCTGGTCATCAACGATGTTCAGCGTCTGCGAGGACTGGACTCGAGTGATTCATTCACATGAGATCTTCTTACTCTCAAAAATACGCATATAGTCTGAATCTGTGTGCCAAATCACTGCCATTAGTGAGTTTGAATGGATGATGGAAGACTTCTTTTTGTATAAACTATTTCAGTGGTTACTGTTACTCAATTTTTAAATTTTTTTTTAAATGCTCTATCTTGATCTTCTCTCATTGGCAAGCAAAACATATTTTGTGGCTTGAAAAGTGACTCTAAAACCTCATCCCAAAAGCCTACTTGTTTCCTCAACAAATCTCAATTTCAAACAAAATGAGGTTACCTCTGCAAATGTGTTTGCTGTTGCCTGTTTTAAAAAAACATCTGCTGTTGTAGGAAGCATAAGGCAAGGCTCTTCAACAAGTGATAGTTTCTCTGTCCTTTCTTTTGATAATGTGATCACAGGACAGAGGGCACGTCAGTGACTCAGAAAAGCCCTGTACAGAGTCAGCTGGCCAGGGACAGGACTAAGCAGTTCCCTAAAACTGCCAAACACATCTGGCCATTTTGCAGGAGTGACCAGCAGAAGATAATTAACCAGTTGTCCCCAGGGAATGAATAGATGATTGCAGCCCAGGATCCAGGCTGTCTGGTACTCAGTGAAATTGGACAGTCTGAACCGCTGTAACCAAGTGTTCATTTAGCCACTTATGCAAATGATACATAAATCACAGCAAACAATAACACGCCTGGGGAAATCCAGGCACCGAAATCAAACAGACCTTTCCCCCTCGCGTCCCTCACCTCCCCACCAGTACACCCAGTGCACTTGGCGAGGCCTCTGCCAGGCAGGCTGTGGTGGCATTTGCTCCCCGCATCATTTCTGCCCCTCCCTGGAGTCTGCGCCTCCTTCCCCAGGCAGCAGATGCCATTTAGCCCAGGGGGTTGCTGCAGAGGGGAGGCAGAGCCGCCCCATTTCTGACAGGACGTGGCGGAGGCAGGGCCAGCTGCCATTTGGGAACCCCACTGTTCTCTCCCCTCAGTAAGGAGCCGCGGCCATGGAGGGAAGTGGCTATCATCTGTTACAGCAGCGCTGATTGGTTGTCAGTCCCCACAGAGTGGGACTGTAAGAAAAAACAGCCAATCAGAGAGAGCTTTGCAGCAAGCTTTGCTGGGCAGCCTGGCCCCTGTGAGAAACGGCCTGAGAAGATGGTGGCCAGCGAGCTGGAGGCTGGTCTCCGTGAAGTTACAGGCCTTTATTCTTTGCTCCATCCTTGCTTGATCCTGGCTGGATCTATAAACAGCAGCACACAATAACCCCACAGAGCACACGGCGGCCCTCAACGTGCCCGAACACCTGTAATTAGGCCGTTCTTAAAAGCCGCTCTGGCTTCAGACGCTGCCACGGTGCGTGCTGTGCCAGCGGGCTGCGGGTTGCTGCGGATGGGCCTGGCGAAGGCGGCTGCTGGTGCCGGTGCAGCGGGAGCGGCGGAGGTGAGGAGTCGCTGCAGACAGACCCCTACATACCCCAGCGGTGCCGAGGCTCTGTCCAGGGAGCGCAGAGAGGCCGCGGTCCCCCCCGCTGCATTGCCAAACCCAGGCGGCAATGGGAGCAATAAGAAAAATTTAGGAGTGTGCACACAGGGTGCTATAACAAAGACGTTAATGCAAAATATTCCCTCTTTAGTATTTGCCCTTAACATCCTCCTGAACTACCACTTATTTCCAGGGTGACTCAGGAATGGGGTATCTTTGCTCTGTGCCCGAGGTAGGTGTTTGATGGTAGGCAACTATAATCGTAGTCTTTTATTTCCATGACAATCCAACAATGAAAAGTTTCCCCGCTGCCTCCCCATGAAATAAAGCAGAGAGACAAAGAGGAGTGGTCAGGCAGGGAAGTGAAAGACCCTCTCTGGAGCCAGCGTCATTTAACAATGATTACTTTGCAGCTCCTTGCCCAGCAGAAATGAGATGGAGGTGCATTAGGGTAAGAAAGTGATTACACTGCCTCCCTTTCAAGCTCTAGACCAGTGCTGTGACTTGATATGGTTTTTATCAGAGACTGCAATGCTGCATTACCAAGTAAGCAGTAAATTATGTCGAAATCAATTATACTACCCCAAGCAGAGATTCTGAGTCGAAAATGAATGGGTCTGGGGGTGGAAGGAACAGACACTGCTTATGCATTTTGATTAGATAGCTAGCTATCACCCTGCACAAGAAAAGAACAGCCAGCAAGTCATGAGATCAGGCATATTAGGTTGACTTTATCACACCTTATATTTTCTGTATGTTTTACTGCAGCCCACAAAAGGAGCCCTCTAGTAGGTGTCCTTACTAGGAGTCCCCTAGTATAATACAAGCTTTTCTGGTTCTAAGTGCTTTAATCCAGTTTCTGAAAAAAACAATAAAAAATTGTATGACCTGTACATGTAGACTGACATGCAAGATACTCATTGTGAACTTTTTTGCCCAGAAAGCATATGGATCAATGAATCTTTATTTCTAAAAGGCAGGGTGATCAAAAGGATAGATTTATGTTGAAAAAAACCTTTTGTTGCAAATTGTAGTGACATTTCTGTGGAAATGATCAAACATCCCTCCTGAAATCATAATGGATGAAAAGATTCTTGTGACAGTAGATTACTACAAACAAAATCCTAAGCATTTACTGCCAGCCTGCTAAACAGAGCAGGAGGAAGATTACACAGGCTGACATTCAGAGTCTAGTTACAGGCCTGTAAAGCTGAAGTAAGGGTAGTGAAATTTCCAGAACTGAGATATCTTCCAATCTGATGAGAAATAATTCTATTATTAACTTCTCTCAAGATCATGAGCAGTGCCTACATTTGATGACTGGCATCACTGGATCAAGTGAAAAATAATTACTGCCTTTGGGGCTATGGGGTCTTAGAGGGATGTGTGCTAGGATGCTTCCATCATATAAGAGGGCATCTGATTGTTTTTGCACAACAGCTTACCATTCAGGCAGATGTGTTACCCTACAAATTTAGGTCCCACTGATTTTCCTCCAGTACCACTGAAGTATGCGAATATGGTGGGCTGCAATGGAAGGTAGAATTTACTTCCTTAGATGTAAATATAAGCTATCCCATTACACCTGAATTGAGTACAACATGTCACCCTGAAAGCATTTCAGTAGTCTTGAAGTTTCTTTATACTGCGGCAGTAGACAGTAGCTTCTACGGACTCCAACAGGTTGTACTGGCTTTTCTCTCACAGAAAATTGTGCTTCCCTATGTCGCTGCTTTCTCTTTTTCCCCATTTCTGCAGCAAAGGTAGCTAGAGAGAAGCCATCGGAGAGGTGCTAACCCTTGAAAAAGCTCAGGAGTCCACTGTCCTCTCACAACCAGCCCTAGGGATAAAATTCACTCAGAAGTGAGACTGTATTCTCCAGAAAGATGAAACCTAAAATGACACTGTCTGTATTAGGGTGAAAAATAAATGTAATGGAAAGAAAGCAAAAAAACCCACCTAAAAGTGTTTTACAAATTTTAGTGAATTTTCCAACATCCTGAAACTTAGCTTGCCCCATATTTGATTTACATTTTTATTGCCTGAGAAGCCTTGTCCCATTAAAAAAAAATCCTGCTAAAGCAATCACATCTGTTCTAAAGTACCCCTGGAAACCTGCTTATTGAAGAAACCTGGATTTGATTTAATTTGATTTAAAACTTGGTTTCTAATAAGCAGGTAAAGAAAATGCAGTTCTATACCTGACTCGGTTCTCTATAGCAAATGAGAGGCTTGCTTTAATTTCTTCTGTGATCAGGTACAGCATGGGTAATTTTCATGACTGAACCGCTAGCTTTATGGGTGACACTGCTTTAATTACTGTGTGCTTTAGTTTCTCCACCTGTAAAATGGGTAGTGTTTTCTTCTAAGGTATTTTGAGATCTACTGTAGTAAAAAGATATTTGAGAATTTACTCTTGAAATGATAATTAAATGATACTATTGATATTAAATTGAGATGTTACCAAAGCTAGCTATGTTAAACCTAATGAAAAGGGTGCTCCTCTATAATGCTGTCAGAAGCCTGCTGGAAGTACAGTCTTTAATAAAGTTGCCTTCATAAACACTTCTGAGCACAAGATGCTAGCAGTGTCCATGCCACATTTCAACAGTGTGGTTTACAGAGCAGGATAGAGCCTGCGCATTCCATAACCCAGCTTTTTTTCACTGTGTCACAAGGATGTAGGGTGTCTTCATGATGTCTTCTCAACATTTACAGGCAACCTTAGTCTGCTGATACCTACAATCACCATCTTCCCTGTTGGTACTTGATGTCATGGCGCAAGTCAACTTGTCTTACAATGGCTGCACGATGGTGTCACAAAAGCAAACGGCATTCGTGTTACCAGTCCCTCCACATTACAGGTATGCACATGGGCTTGTGTTTCTGCACAATGTGGGCTTTGTTCCAAGATAATGTTCTGGGATGACAATAATGTTAATGCAGGCAAGCGTGGACTTAAGCACAGATTCAAATTGTGCTTAAATTGTGTAACACGTATCTAAGGTTCCCAACTACCTCATGTGAAAATAGAGGCATTTATGCATAGGTTTGCCTAATTCTCTCGTGATCTTTTTTCTAAATCGTGTTGTCTTGAACAGTGATAAAAATGTCCTATTTCACTCTTGAGGATGAAGTTCAGTAGTCATATGCAGGTGTTGCTAGATGCCCTCTTACAGTCTCAAGTCCTGGGTCCCTTTGTGAAAGCAGATGGGATATGTTTTTTTTCTTTTTTTTCATCACTTACAACTGGGGAAACTGAGGACAGCTATAAAGTGCCATGAATCCTCTCAAGTCTCTGTCCTGCCGCTTATTTAGACTTTATGTATCCTGGATGAGGGGCTGTAGGGCCTAATGCCCAAGTTTGAGTTGGCTCTGTGCATCTCTAAGACAGTAGCTGCATGGTATGAAGTAGGGTCTTGCTTTCTATGGAGGAAATCTCCTCCACCACTTAATTCAAACCTGAGTTACTCTCCACTTGCTGTTCCTATTATCCAGGTTGTGTCTGTCCTGTCAAGCTGTCAGATAACCTGATCCCTTTTTCTCTTCCTGAGTGGGAACTGCAGCTGAGCTAGGCTTAGACCATTTCAATGGTATGCACAGGGCATAGAAGCGTCGGTCTGCTCACTGGCCCAGCAGAAGAGGCAGCTAGAATGGGAACCTCCTTGTATGCCAGAGGAAGCGAGAGATTAGAAATTCTGATCTTATTACTTTCCTATTTAAAGTCTGGCAACATTAATAGCGTGTAAAATAATTTCTTTCTTTGGGGCTAGGATGGATAGTTGTGGGTGTACAGCAACACTTAGGGAGTAAAGTGTGATTGAAGCTATCAGTGAGAAACACTTCATCCTTTAAAAAAGATAAGAGTTCCTTCCTTATGAAAGTAGTTTCCTGGGTGCAAAGCAGGTTGTTACTGCTCTTAGGTAAAACTTGCAAGGACATTTCAATGCTTTTGCAACCTAGATCTCAAGGACAGTTGTGGGGATCTAGGCTCTTAATCAACTTCATTGCTTCTGAAAATGTTATGTGTTTTTGTTATATGTTTATAGCTTTCCTACATAGGGTTTCTGGGTGGTGCTTTTGTAACTGTCTGTCAAGGTATATTTTATGGTATAATTTTGAAAATTTTGCTGGTTTTTATGTTATTTAAATACTTTTTGTCTTACCCCTTTCCCTCTTGCATCTTTAAATTTTCTGCATATTAAAAAGCCTCTTCAGCCCTTCGACACAAAAACTTAGAGTTTAAAAGAAAAACTTATAAAGCAAGGCTCTCTTCCATTTACAGGCGAGCTTTCTTTAGTGTTTCAGAGCTCTAGAGGAAAATAAAGCACTTGAACGTAATGGCATACAATTCCATGCTCAAACATAAAGGCACTATCAGTGTAGTGTATACAAAGTGATAGTGTAGTGTCTGTTCCCTGAGGAAGAGTAGATAAAGTAATCTACCAACACAAATGGACTTCAAACAGTAGTTTTCGGCTAACAAAAACAAACACCATATCCCAGATTTTAAAAAAAAATTAAAATTCTTTGTACTTCTCAGCTTTCCCCCAGGAATATTCTTCCTTCCTCTGAGTTCCATGCTGTCATGGAGAGTAATGTGTTAAGGTCTGTGAAACTGGCAGGCTGCTTACTTTCAGTGTTTTAATTCACAATTAATGTCCACAAAGCTAAAGGAGGCCTTGTTTTCTGCTGTAATAGCAATAACTTTACAGTGCAGAACTGGCTGCAGAGTAGGAAATGTAGGCATCTTTCCCTGTAGACTCCATATTTCCTCAGATACTTGAATTAAGTATTTCACTGAAAGCTCTTGGATTTAAAAATGTGAGTACTGTGGATTATCCAAGCATGGGGGTTTTTTTCAAGTTAATTCTGCATGAAATTATTGCAGGGGACAAGCTGTAAAATTTGTGTCTGCATTTGATTCCTTCCAAGAGTCAAATGTTTGCAATATTCAAACCAAGAGTTGGATTTGTCAGTTGCTTCCAACTTACAATTTCAAACCCAGGTTCGAGGAAGAACCAGAAGGCTGTAGGAAAAGATCTGAAAAATAATTGTGAAAATGAAGAATCAAGTCAACACCAGAAAGTTGAGGAACAATTTAGCTGAAACTAAAATAGCAGGCAAGATATTGGAAAGAAGGAATAGCAGAAATTAGCAGGAAAATAAGGAAAGCTCCTACAGCTACAGATCATTGTTTAAGTATTGCTTCGTTTTGAAACAGATTGCTCACAGGAAGGATACGGAAGTAATTACCATTACTTTAAGATAAAATCTTTAGTGTATTATCAAATTCAGTTATCCAGTTTTTCATTTTTTAAAAGTAATTTAGTTGTAAATTTGCATGATCAAACCTTCAAATCTAATATCCCAGCTCTTGACTGATGATATCAAAGAGTTTGTAGACACTAGAAGAATATTATTTGCCCAGATATTTTTGTGAAAATGTTGTCTTCTCCCTTTCACCTAGTATATTCATTGCTTTTGATACATGAAGGTAGTGTCATTCACATTAGACACATTATGGCAAATCAGGACAAAAAAGGGATTATTTAGAAAAAAAGACAAAGGTAAAAATCAATTATTTTAATTGACAGTATTTGCATTAAAAACAATGGCAATGCACATCACTTCTGCAAACAGTGCAAAGGGACAGAAAGGCATATTTATACTAGATTTACAGAGTATATCCGCATTGTTTACTAATTCAAGATTTTCTTCCTAGACTTGGGTAGAGATGACTAATTAAATTGTTTCCTGTGCTTATGCAAATCCTCTTCACAGTTGTTGCATCCTTTCCATATTTATCACCGCTCATATGAAAGCCTACTTTGTGTGAATTCTAGCACATAAACAGTTATGCTTGGGTTTTGAGGATTTGTGCCTCCTATAACTTTTCATGTCACCATGTCACTTAAGTCATCATTACTTCATTTTTATTCCTTCTGGTGCTCATAACTCCCTGTCATTCAAAGCTTTGAAATGGGCAGTGAATGAATCTCCAGAAACTTTGTCTGATGATACTTGGCTGGTCATAGAGTAAAATAGCACTCGGAACTGTGAATGGATTGCTTCTCTTTGTTTCTTAGCTTAATTTCAATCAAAGGGAAATTCCTTCTATTTTTATTAACAAGTATTATGTTTTAGTAGGAGGTAGTATATATATATCATTCTCTGTGATGAGAATAAACCAGTAAAATATTTTTTACTTTCATGGTGTCTTGATAATAAGTAATCTGTGCTGTGTGCTTTCTGTACTAGCTGTTACACATTAAAATTATTTCAAGATAGGAATGTATTCCAAAATTGATAGCTATGAATCTTATAGATAGCTGAAAACAAGCAAACACGTATTTCGCCATTTCCTTCCCTGGAAGAAATCAAGCTAAATTCCACTCAGAAACTATTAGGCCAGCAGTTTGTGAACATATGCCTAAAAAATAAGTAAATTAAAATAAATTAAAATTATACAAAGCAACTTCAAAATCGTGCAGATTAATTTTGACTCCTTTCCTCTGCATCATTTAAAAAGGAGAAAGAGACTGTAAAAGCTTTTGACACTCGGTGTATGCTATTCAATCAGAGTAGAATTAATTGGCTTGGAGGAAAAACAATTTGCTAAAATAACAAGCAATACATGTCATCAATGTAGTGACTGAGCCAGTCCCAGTAAATCATTGCTGGGATCTAGCCACTGCACATAAGTCAGAAGTGCTAATCAGAGAATTTGCAATAGCTTTTGTATGCACTAAACATTTGAAAGACCCATCAGTCTTCTGGAGTCTTATTTGCCGATGCATATTTTCCTAGGTTGCCTTTAAACATGGAGTAAGAATGGGTGAGATATTTCAGTACTATGAAAAGCATATTTTCAAGGGTATAAAGCCAGAAATGCCGAACTATATCACCTTTACGTTAGTTCATAGAGGATGGAACTGACCTTTCGGACTGCTAAAATATTTGGATTATTTGAAGGGATTTTCTTCTCTTTTTTTTCATGGTGACATGGAAATGTAACTACCTTGAGTCAACGTCTAACTTTGTCAGGCAGAAGATAGTTAAATGCATTTCTCCCTGTGAAAACCTAAGCATTACTCTGTTCAGCCAACGTGACTGATGGAAGAAAATGCCATAAAATAAAAGCTGGTACGTGCAATGTGGCAAAGTAATGTAATGCTAGGATTGGCATAGCTTTGGAGAACGGACAGGCAGTTAGAGCAGAGTCTTGACACTCAAATTAGGCCAGGATGGTAGCAAAACATAAAAACAGAGGCAGTTACAGAGAACTATACAAGAGAGCAGTGTCACCAAAAGAAAGTGAGTAAAAAGTTACTACTGTTTTGTATTAAGTACAAACATTCTGATCATCTCCCAGCATGGAGCCTGGCATGAAGTTGGGAAAGGTGCACATGCACTGGCATGACTATCTTTTCCCTTTGCTGGACATGAGCAACTGAATATATAAAAATTTATAGAATCACAGAATAATTTGGATTGGAAAAGGCCCTTAAAGGTCATCTACTCAAACCCCCCAGTTCCCGAAATTTGATTCCTCATACCCCACTCCACCCATATTTTGTTCATGAAACTTCCCTTTTTTTATTTTTTTTCCTTCTTTCCTTTCCCTTAAAAGGGGAGCTGTGCAACCTGTAGAGAAAGATCTAATTCATGTTTCGCCACATAGTCAAAAATCAGATTTTTGTTATTTTTTCCTATATTCAACATTGCGAGCCCTGAAGAGTCTGAAAGAGCAAACTATCTAGACAAAAGTATGACTGTATATCAACTTTCTGGCCTAGTAGCCTTAACATTGTTCTTTCAAGGTACTTCACAGATAACTGCTGAATTTTAGCAATTGAATGAGGGAACAGGCTCTGCAAGTCAGAATGATACGAGTATCACATAGTACGGAGTATCATTGCACACAAATTGTGATGCTGCATACTTGTAAGAATAAAAACGTAAGCTATAAATGTTTCCTGTGGGCTAAGAAATGCTATCATTTTGATGCACAAATGGTAAGAAAGGACTGATACTGAAGAATTTTCATCCACTCATGGTGTTCCCTAGACTGGAGGTAGGAGAAATAGAGAGATGCTTATATGCAATCTTTGCAGTCTTTGGGGGATCAAGCAAATAAGAAAATCAAAACTCTTTTGTTTACACTTGAGGGTAATTCAATTTCATCTCATTTGGAACATGACAGAAAGATGAAAACTAAAATGAAAACAGCTTTTGAATTAAAGACAATCTTTTCAAATCAATCAACATTAAAGAAGAAAGGAATTGGAACAATAAGTGAATGACATGCGCTATTGCTTGGAAACTTTTGAAATCTTAGCTTTGTAAACAAAAGAAAATCTTCTATATTTGTGTATTGATGGGACTAATTTCATCACTTACATTCCCTGAAACCATAATACACAGGGTGACTCCAGTCATATTCTGTTCATAAAGCTGTTTGAAATTTACTCCCATCTTTCAATATCTGGCTAGTCTTTATACACCTAAATATTCTGTTGTCTTATCAGAGACTGCCTATCTGACATAGAATTTATAAGTAGTTCCGTTTTCCTCTTGGTTAATGAACACTAACCTATGAAACGTTTCAGAAGAGTCCTTGTAGGTTTATGGGAGAGAGTATTCAGCATGGACAGAGCCCACTAATTCATTAGAATTAATTTATGCATCACATCTCAATCTCATAGTCAAATCATTAGGAATAATTTTGGTGTATATATAAGCCTATTTTGTATACTTCCGTATCATTTTGTGGATTTTGGACATTTAATTAAGGAGCTTTAAAAATAAACTACAAACTACTCAGTTCTCCACTATACTTACCTTGGGAATGCATTAAATTAGGTGACAATTAAGTGAATTTATAGGTCTTGTACATATTAGTTTTCTCTCACTTTTACACTTGATTGAATAGTAGAGTGAATTAAAATGGGACTAACTAAAAATGTATGAAATGGGTGGTTGGTACTTCATCATTCCTTTTATGCCGCATGTCAAAGTGCAGTTCAAGTATGCATCCATGGTACACCCAGTTCCTAGAATATTCCTATACAGATACAAAATGGGTATTCCTGTAAGAAAGTTCATCTGAAAACACTCATTAAATTCAAGTGTTGAGCATTGTGGCTATTTGTGACATTAATGGTATGTTAAAATGCTTTAGTGCAAAAGACTTTAACGTCGCTTTTTAATTAAAAAAGATCCTCTCTACTTTTTCTGCTTATCAGCTCTCATCTCTCACACTTTCCCCATTCTGCCTGCTGCAGCTAACATCTTCTCTGTTTGCTCATAAATGTCTCTGTAGCCTTTGTGCTTTCCCCTGCACTGCTCCTAAAGCTAGGAATTTCTTGCCTGAAGTGAATATTGCTCCTCTTTCATGTGTCTCTTCTATGGTTCTACCACAAAACAGACAAAAATTAGCTAACTTTAAATGGCTAATTGAGAGTCATTTGAAGCCTGAGGGACTGATGGAGAAAGACTACTTTCATACATTTAATCAAAACCTGATTAAAATATATATGAATACAAAAAGGTTTATATTAACTATCTGCTTTTTTCCTCACTCATTAGCTTTTGTATTTTCTAAGATTTCTTTGTGGAAGGGGCCATATTTAGTTCTGTTATACAGCATCTGGTACAACAGGTTGGTTCTTGTTGGAATTTCTGGGCTTTGCTGTAGTGGAACTGTAGGATGAAACAGTAAGGATAAAGTTCTCTCCCACGTTATACGGTCATTTTAGGCTGGCTCTTATTCCAGTAGAAGTCAGTAGAGTAAAATTTGAACTTTAATGAAATAAGTCATGAAGTCCTATTGATTTTCCTTATTTTAAATAATAAAAAATCACCCTTGAAATTTTTGCTACCTTCAGGGAGTACAGACAAGTACTGTATGAGTTATTTCACCCCAGACACTTGAGTACCGTACTCAGCCAAGTAAACCTGACATCTAATCTGCAATGCAATCCTAACACAATGTAAAAAAAGGTGAGAAATTCAGCAGTCACTTTTTCAGGACTGAAAAGTTTTATTTGAATCTCTGCATTTCTCCGTTTTCTTTGTATTTAGAGTACACTGTGGAATATTTTTCGGAGTTCTAAACATAACTGCAGATTTTACATCTGTCATTAAGCTCTGATGCTTAATAACCATGCTCCGTTCAGGAAACATCCATTATTCATTTCCAGTGTACCTTCTGGCTGATGTACTGAATCTACCTCCTGTTGGAGAGTTTTCTGCCAGATTGAACTGGCCTTTATGTGGCAGCGCCTGAGTACCCAGGTTTTTTAGTTTCAGCTTTTGCCATGCTCCATGTCTGTAACTCCACTTGACATTAGCCTCAGTCTTGGGAATTTCCACCAGGAAACGCTACCCCCAGTATGATCAGACACACACTCTTGTTGTCTGCAGTTGGTGTTTTGTTTTGAACACCAAGCATTCCTCCCTTCATATATCTGAGAGTATTTCAGTTCTGTGATTAAGGCTGGTATTAGATGACCTTTACTCTTCTTTCCCTTGCTTTCCTCTTAAGAGTTAAATGAAAGCCTTCCGTTCCTCTACAGGGTACTTAGAACTAAGGCACTATGGCGCTAGCAGCAGGTTGGTTTCATTACATTGATAGGATACATGTGCTGGTTTTTATCTCTAGCATTTTCTCAGTAATTCAGCACTTTAAAGTCTCAGCTGTCTACCGATCTGCAGACAATTGTTTGGTGTAATACTATCCGGAAAAAGCTGATAAAACACAGATGTGACTAGGTCTCTGAAATTTGTGGTTTGCTAAGTGGTTTTTTTTCTTTTTTTTTTCTTTTCTTTTTTTTTGCCATTCTTGCCCATGGCAAGTTAGCTTCCCTACCAGGCATGAAGGCACAGACTTTTATTAACATGTTGCAACAAGAAGGTAATTGCTAAAAATTAAGGAAGTTAGTTGAAATATAAAGCAGAAACATTATAACTATTTTCCCTATTTTTCATCATAAACCTTGTCAACCATCTCTCCATATTTTGCCCAATGCACATCCATACTAGTTTTCTTTTTCTAAGCGTTCACACTGAAGTGTGGATTTCTGGCAATGGTATACAGATACGTTTGAAGCAAAATGTTTTCTAGGCTCTTATGCATTAAGAGCCAACAGCTTGATTTTTAAAAGGGGATGAGATTTTACAGCCACAGTGAGGCTTGTCTAGCTAAAAGATTTGATTGTGCTTGAACAAGATTGGAAGCAATCTAGTTAGATGGCAGGATGTTACCATCTCTTAGTGGTTAGTGTTTAGACAAGGACAAATTATATTCACCATAGCATCAGCTGAACACAATTTTTCCTGGCTTCCATTGACCTCTAACTTGTGACTGGCCTCCTGTCCTCTCACTCAGTTATCACAATTCCATTCAAACACAACCACATTTTGGGATATAGGCAATCCTTACCGACAGCGTAAGAAAGTTTGCATATGTTCAGTTCTTTTACAAACTGGCCCCCATCATCACAGACTTTTCTGCATGAGGGTGTTGCTTAGACAGCTCATGTACTGTAGATGTTTTATAGCATGGTAGGCTTTCATTCTGATTATCTGAATTATGTTCTTAACTCTGGTGGTTAGTTTATGATTTTTTTTTTAATTGATATAACTGGACTAGTACAACTTTGAACGTGAATGCAGTTTGTTAGCACAGTGGTACTTTGTTTACTCACGTAAGAGTTACCATTAACAGTTAAAGTAGCACAGCTCTTTCCCTCCTGCCAAAGCAACTCAGTCTCAGCTGTAACCAGTTTTACTTAGAAGAGACTCACGCTCTAGGTTCCAAAGTAAGATGAGAATTTCTGAAGACTCTAAATAGATGAACACATCCAAAAGAAAACCAGACTATGCTGTAATACTCCTATTTAGCTGCACAGCATGGGGGAGGGAGAAAAATTTGCAAAAGGATGCTGATTGACATCTGTCTATATGATAACTACAGACAGCTTTAGTGATTTACGCGCTAGACAGGTTTTCTATTCCGATTCAAATGAAAGGCCATCTTGCAATTAAAGGCTCAGTTTGCAGTTCCTGATTTCTGAAGGAAGAGGGCGTTTCTATTTATTCCAGAAACATTTAGTGGTTACATGCATGGCTGGCAGCAATTTCCCACAATGTGTAAATTAGTCAATCCCAAAGTCAGTAAACTTTTGCTTTGAAGTGGACATTAATGAAGTGCACCATTAGAGCCTAATGATTGTTCACATTTGTATTTTAGGGGCCCCTCTTGCTTTTGATGTCTTAGTGCCTTGGTTTCTTGACTTTAGTTATCTAAATGCCAGGACTGCTAAACTCCTAAGAGAACTCAAAAAAAATTTAATGAAAAAAGTTAGTACTGGCCTGACTGATGTTGGCACTTCAAAGCTGGAACAGACTAAATTGCTGTAGACTGCTTAATTCAAAAGTGCTCCCTTGTGGATGACAGTGCATGGTGACAAAGTTCAATTGGCAACAGGAGACAGGCAAGATCAAAGACCCTCTATTGTAATAGTTTTGTTCCATGAAGAATTGCTTATTGTCAGTAGTTTTTCAAGCCTTTACTGGCTCCAGCTTCATATCAGGATTCCCTGGTTCAGAACCAGCTTAAATAAATAATTGTAATTACATCCTTCTGATAATACACTGCAGTTCTAAATGCTGCATGTTGTGTCTCTCCTAGGTCCAAAAAAGAAAAGGAATCAGGACTTGGGGGAGAACCTCCTTTTTTGGAGCCTTCTTTGTTCAGAGGGATCCAAAATACAAAGTACCACAGAAAGTTAATGCCATGTTAGCAGCAATTGAGACTTGCTCCAGACAAAGCCACACTGCTTTGCTATCGGGGCAATGATGCTGCATTTTCTAGTTTGCATCACCAGCGGTCTGGTTTAACATTCAGTTTAAGATTAAACTGAATATAATCCTGTAAACTGTGTTTTCTCTCTCTGATTAAGGCACTAGTCTGAGTGAATTCTTAAGAAATACTGAACTTCATACTAGCAATGTTAAGACTATAGAAATCTCAGAAATATTCATCATTCACAGCATTCTTTGTTTTCCTTTCCTGACACATACACTTCCAAAAAATAGGAATTTCCAAAAAATCTTTTTCCAATAAGAAGCAAAAACGAGGCCCTATTTGAAATTACCCAGTTACAGTGGAAATCATGTTCATTTTTAGTATTTTTGCTGTTGGGTTTTTTCCCAATACTGTTTGCCATGTGTTGCCAACTGTTGAAAGACAAGAAAGGCACCATCCCTTAGTAACAGTATTCAGGGATGTTGTCTCATAAAATGTACATGGCATTGTCAGAATTGCTTGTCTTGAACTAATTATGAAAACATGTTTGGTGACAATTAAGGAAACCACTGTGTGATCATTTTAATGCATCATATTGACAGAAGTAACTTTTATTTTTTAATAATCACAAATGACAACATTTTTCACAGAAAATTTCATCATATTTAGCACAAGATGAGCAAGTAGAAAGGAAGTATGAACAATTACAATTAGAAAGGAAGCAACAAAAATAAATGCATTGTGATTAAATCACATATGCATGGACTCAGATTTGTTAATCTCCTGATTCTACTGATAATTTTAATTTAAACAAACCAAAAGATAGCATGCTGTTCCAGTCCTTCCTTAAAACTCATTTATGAAGAACATCAGTGTGGTTGGGTTATTTCTTTCTGGTTTGTTTTTTGGGGTTTTTTTTGTTGGTTTGGTTTTTTTTTTTTTTTTTGGCAAGGTCTGAAAAAGCATTCTAAACAGGATTAGAAATGTACTATGCCCATACAATTTAGCTCTAGCAACTTCACGGTTGTAAATTATGATGGAACACATCATTAGCTGCAGACTTGTATGTTCTCCCTTAATCATGCTGAAGTACACATAAGCCCCAGCTGAGCAATTATGAATAATTAAATCAATTAGAGACAGTCTAACACCAGGTCTTGTGGCTAAACTGGTGTCAGCATCCATAATATTTTAACAGTAAATGCAAATGCGTTCATTTGGGTGGAGGGAAGGAGGTGGACAAAGGCTTATACAAATGCCAAAGCATGTTGCTTAGTGATGGTTTTACAATAATATCATGAAGACTATAAGCTGCCTTCCCAAGGAAAACAATGGTAATGAAATTCCAATAAAAAATTTTTGTACAAGGTTTAAAGCTTAGAAATTAGTTAATTAAAAAAGGATAAAATGTAAGGCCTAAAAAATATGCTGAATAAATTAGGACTATACATTCAACCAAAATCAATACTTTCCTTCATGAATTGTGCCTAGCCTCTTTTCTTTTGGTACAATAGTTTTCTGTAACCTGGTGCTAAAAGCAAATAAACAAAACAATGTACCTCCCTTACAACTCTGCCAGGAAAAAAAATCATTACACATTTTTTCTACATTTTGTAGAAAGAGAGAAAAATCTGAAGAAGACATGCAAATTTTGTACATTGACTAGACAGTAACAGCAATATTTCTTGCCTTGTAGAGTAAGCCCAATGTGTTTGCTAACAGAAACACGGGTTTTAGACCTCTCTGTACTCTTTCTGAGATATAGAAGGTGTGAAATGGTCGCTTTATTCTCTTGCCACAATGTGCTGAACTACTGGGATGATCTGCTTTTCTATGCCCGCCCTCAGATGCAGTGTTTGTTCTGGCACTGCATCATGCCCATTTCTGTAGCAGGTATTGAATGCTTCTCCTGCTACCTCGTTCCTCCCCAGTGAGGAGAAGAGAACAATTTTGGCGGTCTCCCACCCTGTCCCCTTATGCAGGGAAATGATATACCTCCCCTTTCTCTAGATTAACTACAGACCAATGAACCAACTCAGAATTAGCATCTATTTAGAAGGCTGCTCTCTTAAGTATGTGTTTAATTTTAAGCACACGTCTCTTCTATTAATTGAGGTCCAAAGCAGCTCCTTACAGACTTTTAAGTGCTCTCCTAACCTAGAACACAGTTCTGTACAACAGTAACAAGCAGTTGCGTTCAAGACTCAGTATCCCCAGCCAACCACAGAAGCCAATAAAGCCTGAAAGGAAGAGTTAGTTGATTATTTTTTCCCTACAAATCTATTTATTTCATTATCAAAATGACTTACCAGTAGTATTTGCTATAACTGATCACCAAGAGATTGTACAAACAGCGATTCTGCTCTTGTTGTTATTAGTTGATTATATAATAGGAGAATTTAAAGGTTTGTTGTAATCTGCATTGCACAAAGATAAATGAAACGACCATCCTGCTTTGAGAAGGCTCGAGTTATCTTGAAGCACTTGCCAGCTGTGATTGCAGGAAGCAATTTCATAGGAAAGTGTCTAATGATTATAGACATATTGAAGGATAATCAGAATTAAAAAATATTTAGTGTATGTTGTCTTTAAGGCTTGCTGACTATATAGATTGCATAGATACACTCAATTTGCTTCAAAAGATAGTTATCTGCATCCCACATGAGGTCTTTGAGTATATTACAAAAGCGATGATTATCATCCTCATTGCAAAGCCTATGCAGCAAGTCGGTGAGCGAGCCAGAAATAGAACCTGTTTCCACAGTGTCAGCCCTCTCCTCCATCTGCCAGGAAGCTCTGCTTCCTTGCCCCCGTGCAACTTGATCAGCATTGAGTAATTCTCGTATTCTGTGGTGTCCATTGTAAGAAACAGAGCTTCACACATGTGCACCACCTAACTCAGAAGATGGAAACATCACATACACATGGAAAGCTTTTCCTTCTTCATACTTGTGGAGAGTAGGTCAGTTTCTCTGTAAAAAGCATAAAATCTTGGACAATGTTTTACTTTTAACTAGGATTTCACTGCGAGCATTTACTATGTTTTGCAAACAAACAGTTGTGTCCCCATCTCACTACAAGATCTGCTAAGAAAATGTTTAATGCAGGAATCAAACTATAAACTGTATGACAACAAAAAAAAGTCAAAATCTTTAGAGATGGCATTTATTTCTCTAGATGTGACAGTTTGAGCTTGTCCACGTGGTTGTACTCACCAGTGTTTATAGTGAAATAACTCCCCGTGTGAACTTTCTCTTCTGGAATAAAGGGTTTTATTCTAGAACAGTGACTCTTATTTGGAAAAGTATTCCGTGATTAAATCACTTTTCTGCTAGAATAGACTACCCTTGAGCAGCCATTCTACCATAACTGTTTCAGTGGTTTTCCTATGTAGACAGGCCCTGGTGGAGTTCAGGGGACTGGAGAGGTTCCAGAGCAAGAGCTAAGACTGGGAATGTGTGAAAATAAGGCTGCAGCTACAACGACATGGGGCTTTTCAAAAAGAAGAACCCTTGCCAAATTTCTTCTTCTGCCTCTTCACCCTATGGGAACTAATTAGCCGCAGCAGTCTAAACTCATGCAATCTCCTGAGGACCTGCATGAGCTGCTGCAGGGGCTTAATGCCCCCTTTCAGAGGAATGGTAGCATTTTGTACTTACTAAGTTTGCAGAAGTGCAGATGAGAGGAAAGTGTGATTCAGGAGGCCATAAAGCCCATTATCCCTGCCAAAGAATAGGACTCCTTAAATGTTTGAATGATTATGCTGCTTCAGTCTGACACGGAGGTGATGCAGAGGTGCCAGAGATGGATCTGTGAGAGCCAACCTGAGCACTGGAAACACTAGTGAGCATAATGCGCTGGTACCTGTACTGTTTCTGCATGAGCCAGCTCAGGTAGAAAAACATCTTACCTAATTAGCCAGGCACTTCGCTAAGGAGACTAATCCTTGTGTAAATGAACTGGCATGTCCACCAGCAATACCCTGCACTAGATAGTCCTTTTATTTGCTCTGGCAAATAGTACTTCCAGGATTTTTTCACTCCTCTCCCTTATGTGGTGTAGATGTATTTTGCATGAATCGACTGGCAAAAAATTATATAATGATGACAAGCATTTGAGTTTCAGGATCTTACATATGTAATCCTAGTCATTTAAATAATTGGACATAGAGTTCCTCCATGGAACTGGTTTGATGAGGCAGAACTACTTTATGAAGGACTGGCAGATCACTCTATATAAAAGAAAACAGAGATACAGCTTCTGTGGTTAGTGGTCACTGCAGAATCAGACCCACTGTTTGCAATTTACCATTTCCATTATATATATACAGTAAAAGACTACAGTAGCTTGAATAAACAGTTTGAATACCAGCTCATTTTTATGCTGATCTTGATAGAGGGTAAAAACTAATATAATATAATGTAATATAAAATCATATTTTAAAAGTCAAGTAAGCATTCAATTTTGTCTGAAATGCAGTACTTGTTCCACTACAGAATAATTTGTAAGATCCATCAAAACTGCTTTATTTTATGCTATGTATCATGCTGCATCTGAAAATTCTTTGAGAAAAATTCTAACCCTAATAAAATCTGTGGCATAACTGTCAGTGATGGAAGGAGCCAGGGTATTACAGCATTATTTTTGTAAGCAGAATTGTGAATTTGTTAATGTATCTTTAAAAACACATTTTTAAATGATCGCATGGTTAAAAGATTAGAATATTAGTACATCTTTACTAAAAATTCATATTACAGGGAAATAAATAATAATAAAAAAATTAAAACTACCCAGATATAGGAAAAAGGAGTCTGCTTAGTTTTGTTCATCTACATTGCCTTGATAATACTGGGAAGAAAACTCCTATATTAAGCTGTCATCATTATTGCTTTAGTTGTTTTTGCTGGTGATTAAATAGTCCAGGTGAACTGATTTCCTGAAAATAGCAAATTTTTGTCCTGAGCAGAAAGAAACTAAATACAATAAAAACAAATGTAATCATGTTTGAATTTTTTATTTATTTTCTGTCAAAATATTTTCTTCTAAATGCATTGTCTTGTTTCATGTTTTGGCAATCTTACTGACTATTGGTGTGGCGCGACTTTGTTCATGCAAGTTTTAAAAGTTTCAGCCTCTGTATGTGGAACAAAGTTTCCTCAAATCCAAAAATCAAGTCCTAAATATACGGAATTCTCTGAAATTTAGTTTATGAGCTGTGTCTTGCCTTTAATAAGAGATGTGTGAGTGCATCTGTAACCAAAAGCCCAAGAAAGTTTTATGTGTTAAAGAATCATTCTCTACTCCTCCGTTCTCCTCTCTTGCTCCTAGGTGAAAATAAACTGTATTTCCTTATTGTTCAGTGCAGTATATTTTCTTTCTCTCCTTCAAGTGCACTGAAGTGGTAGTGAGGTTCTTTTCTGTTTTCGCCTTGGCTACATATTCCTTGAGCAAGAAATATGGGATATTGCCCGGTGATCTAGGATCTGCCCCGTGATGACATGCAGATCAAATATCCAGATAGTTCAGTTTTATATTTCTGGCAACGATTTTGATAGAATAAACTTTCTTTTTCTGCAAAACGTAGTAAATTAAAATCTGATGATGATCTCAAATCTCATCTTTAATGTAAGGCATGCAGATCTGAGTGTTTTTTGATGGCTGATGGATCCGTTACCTTCTCTGGAGTCATGTACTAAAGCTAGACTTTTTAGAACCAATCCTCTCTTACTTTGCCTTGCATAATGCTAATTAATTTGTTTGCAGTTGGGAGTTCCTGTAGGCAAGCGGAGCTTTAAAAAAGAAAAACACATTTGCTACTTTCTTATTAGTCTTATTTTAAATTTCTATCGCCTGTTTCATCCTAGTGCACTTCACAACCATTTTGCAATATTCTTTGGTGTCAGTTATCAAGTGGAGATTTGCATCTGTTCCATTCAAGACAAAATGATGCATCAGAGGATAAATCAGAATATCTTAAATTTGTTTTCATTCTGTGTTTCGGGTTTTACTCTAATGAATTTTCTTATTGAAAACCAGAATTAATCAGAAATCATTCTCACTGCACATCAATAATTGTACCCAGAGTGTGAAGTGCTGTGCAGAGGAAATAGGCATGAGAATGAGGTGAAGGTGCTTTGTACAGGCAAATATAGAGTCCCAGTGAGAAGCACTAATGCATACAGACCTGTCTGTGTTCAAAAGAAATTCAGAATATGGTCTTTAGCATCAAATCCAGGTGCCCTCTACATGAAGCAGGCTCCCAGAAGATGCTGGATGCACAAGACACACCTCTGCGTAGCATAGCGCTGCAGTGGTCCCTGCAGCAGAAGTATCTTTTCTGTTTCTGAAGTGTTTACTGTCCATAGAAAGGAGTTATCTATTTCATGAAGCTAAGTGAATTAAAAAAAAAAAAAAAAAAGGAAAAAAAAAGAAAACCAACCAAAACCAAAAACCAGGAAAGCATTTTTCAGGTGAGAGAGTAGGAGCTTTAAACAAAGAGATATGAACAAGAGAAAAATCTAGGACTCCCGGCTATCACTGTAAACTAGTTTGCTTAACATCTTAATTATATGCAAAGTAATGACAAGAATCAGATGGTATCTTTATTTTCAAGTGACATTCCAATTCTTTACAAACATTATTAATGTAGCATGATTAGCTGGTCTGGAGGGAAAAATTGAGGATAAATTGTACAGTTATCAACTGCAGGTTTATTGGTCTGAGACTTCCACCACAGGGAGTGGCTGCTGTATGGAATTGATAAACGTAGAGATTTATAAGGTCAAGTTTTATTAGTCTACAGATTCCTTGTGGTGTATTACCACATCCTTATTACAAGCCCTTGCTGCTGTCCAGCTAAGCCACCAGAGGTAATATATTACACTTGCTTGTCTGTTCTTCAGGTTTTTTTCCAAAGGAAAAGAGGAACAGGTCAAAATAAAATACAGCTTTCTGGGATTGTATTTGCAGCTTTCTTTGGGCTTTGGGGGCTGAAAGGGCAGACTGTCAGGAACTGGGGAGTCAGTCTTGAAAAGGTGTGAAAAAGTGATTGTTTGTGACGGTGGGAGAAACATAAAGTGAAAATTTTAAGGAGGAAATTATTTTGTTTTAAGAAGGATAAAGAACAGTTACATTAAATAGTGACATCTTTAGTACAAACAGACTCAGTGACTTCAGTACAATAAGAGAAGTAAGCTTAAGGTTCTCACTCAGCAGCTGATGTCTTGCTAAATGGTAATAATTAACTAATTTTGGAAAGTATTGAAAGTCAGCAAATTACCTGATCGTTCTAAGGTGTTGGTACACTTGATGAAGTTGTATATAGTTTCAGTATGCCATTTGTAGGACCATTCTATTAAAAGGAATGTTAGGTGTCTGTGCCATACCACCGCACATAAAAAAAGGGTCTCTGTTTTATTTTATCTTTTTCATAATTGTTTCTTCTCTGTCATATCAACAGACAGCTATTGCATGTGCTGTTGATGCTATTGATTGAAACACACTGATCTCATATCCAATTAATATGTGATATGCCAATTAATGGAAATACTATTGTTAATTTATTTCACAATTCTGCGATATGTCACCAGAAGGGACATGACTAAGATGTCCTATTTCAGTACTTCAGTAATTATTTAACTCAAGTTGATAACCTTCATGATTTAGACAGGCAAAACACTGATACCAATATAATCCTATTCCTTAGTTAACACAAAATTGCTTCTGTCACAAAACCATAAGCTTACAAGTTACCAAGTTATGCAGGAATCGTGTAACTTGTGTTATTTCAGTGGCATTGCATATTGTAAAAAAAAAAAAAAAAAAAAAAGAGAGAGAGAAAGAAGAAAACACCACATAGTACTGAGTGCCCAAATAGAGGGACAACTAAATGGAATGATAGTGTAAACCCTTCTTGATCCCCACAATATATAAACATGTTGCTTGATTCATTCTTAAAAGACACAGGAGTGGAGTGATACTTCTAAAAGTCCATTTACTGTGTTCTTAGTGGATTATTCAGGTGTAATATTGTCGACTCTCGTTTATCTGAACAAGCTGTGTTCTGTTCCTAGGATCTGATGCAAAGTTGTGCAGGACATTAAAGCCTAACAAGAAAAGGACATTTAAACTTTTTAAGCATTCATCGTATACCTATCTTATGTAATTGTGAACATCCTTCATTGCGTTCTGCCTTGCATACAATTAACAACATTGTAGATTGGATGTATCCCTGATCTTTAGCCTTTAATCAATTCCAGAAGTCATTTATTGCCTTAAGTAGTATAAAGTAACAGAAACATAACTTGAATGGCCAAATTTCTGTCCACATAACAAGCCTCAGACATAAATTACACAAATCCCTGATGTTCATAGTGTAAAAGGTTTTTTCTTCCCATAGCTTCAGAAAAGCAGAATAGCATCGTCACAATCAGAATTACAATACATTGATTGGAAGCAATTGCATTCTGATGTAATCCCAGTCTTTGGGCAAATATGATTATCCAATGGAAATGGCTTATTTACAGTAAAATTTATCAGGGCTTGCATCCAATGGACAAGAGGTGGTTTTGAAAGAAGACACTGCTTTTCAGAATTGATGACAGTGGCAAAGTGTTTCATCAGCCAAAATCATCTGCTTTTCAATGTAAAGTTATTCAAAATACCAAAAAGGTAAACATTGGAAGAAGTATGAAGTATCAATGCTGCATATCAATTGCTTTCAGGATTCTTCTATTCTAAGAATTCCTCTTGAAATCCTTCCATTTTAAAGCTAGCTCAGTGGATTACCTTACTTGTGTACATGAGAATATTGTCTTCTTCCAGCAACAACAAAACCACAAAAAGACGTAAACTAATGGTTTCTTTTTTTGTGACCCCCTACTTTATGTTATAATTTACTTACAGATCTTAAAAATGAATAGCTGATCACCTACTCTGACACTCATTTGGCTCTACTGCTCTACACATATAAACTCTTGCCGCAGAATTTAGGGAAAGGAACACGTTCAGGGCTTTTGAATATAATCATACATAGATAAAAAAGCGATAGCATAGACATATGGTAGTATGTACGTAACAGCGCATAAAAATCAGATTCAGAAATGAAGTATGTCTTAGTGACTGGCAAAGTAAAATGACTTTAAAGACATTTCATCTGATGTCTGGGCTATTTGCTGAGGATGTTGGAGAAGATGGAATAGGAAAGCATTAATGGGGAGATAATTCTTTTTCTAAAAAGAAAGAAGAATTCTTTGAAATGTTAAAATTAGTTAAAACATAATGGGAAGGTGTTGATAACAAAAGAGAAAAAAGAGGGAAATAAAATATAAAATCTTGAATGTAAACTAGATAAAATGGTTGACAATATGGGACATGTGGCAAGACAGAGGAATGCCTCAACTTACTCAGCTATTTTATAAAGTAAACTTTTCTGTCTCTGAGTTTTTACCCTAGCTCTGGATATGACAGGTTAGTCGAAAGATAGTGTTCTGTGGCTGCTGAGATGTCAAGTGACACAGAGGCTTAAAGATGAGATGAAGTTCTTCAGATGACAGCCTGTGAATTAGATCTCTGCTGCCTTTTTGCTGGTAGAGATGATAGAAAATTGGAAAATACCTTCTCTCACAGGAAAACACCACCTTTCATGTTGGTGACTTTGGATTCAAGGAACAAGTTTTTAAAATATTGTATATGCCTGTTTTAAGGCATTTAGGTAAAACGAGTAATAATGAGTAGAAAAAAAATGAGAGACATTGCAGCACAGAAAAAGTGCCAGTAGGCAAAACAATGCAACTGGAGAATAAAAGAAAGAGAAGGGAGAAACTAATAGTGAAAGTGAAAAAAGAGGAAAAGAAAAAGTGTTTTCCTCTCTTGAATTTTGTCCTTGTTCTTTCAGTTTTCCTGCTCTTTTCTATTTCTCTTCACTTCTTCCTTTTAACTCTTCCTCCTCACAGAAGGCTGGGATTTTTTTTTCTCTCAATTTGGAACTGGGTAGGATTATGTTTAAAATGGAATGTCCTTCTACATTCACACTCAAAAAAGACATTGAAAAAGATCTATGCATGGCAGGGAATGGAGGACTGCTTTTTGTGTCATGCAATATTGGTTCAATAGTGTGAGAGAAAAATTCTCTAAGGCTGTTTAATATGTGTTTCCTGACCCATGGGACTTGTCAAATCCTCAAACAGTTCCACTTTATTAAGAAGTAGTTAGAGCAACTGGAAAGTGCTTTGACCTGTTGGCATATCCTGAAGAGCCTCAGAGATTCTTTTATACTTAAACTCAGCATCGAAACAACATTAAACCATTGAAATCTCTACCTCTTTTTGTTTGCTATTCTCTTCTCCAAGCCTTAAGAGAAAAAAAGTTTTATTTGTTCCTATAACTGTTGCCAGCTTTACGCATTATTGCATACGTTAGCCTGCTCATTGAGATCAAACTAGCTCAACATCAATTTTTAAAAAAGTGGGCTATGTTTTTTGAACTTCAAACTTTACAGTAAAAGTCGTGAAATAAGGTTGTGATAAATTTGATACAAAAAGAGGATATCAATTCTCCATATAAATACAAAGCAAATGCAGAACTTCTATTCATACAACTACTAGTAACCTATTTCAGTTTATAAACTGTTAAAGCCTGGAGACGCGAACAGATACCTGGATCTTAAAACTTTGCTGTCGTATTTGGAAGGGCAGCTCAGTCATTTCTACTTCATAGTGACAGATGGGTTTAGGAACGTACAAGAGACAAATAAAAGGAGATGTCATAGTTACAGTTGCTCTAATACACAATTTAGTCCTCTGTTTATGTGGTAGAGAGACAGACAATGTCCACAGAAGCTGTGGACTTATTTTGTACGGACGCATTCCACAGAGCATTACTTTCAATACCCTTCTAGATGCAGTGGAGCAGAACATGGCTGACTACTGCAGAAATGTTGGCAACTCTAAGAAGCCAAGACCGTTGTTGTTATCCAAGGAAATAGGAGCTTGATCCAAAGTTCAGTGGATTCAGAGAAAAAGTTCACATGGATTTCAGTGAGTTTTGGATCAGATCCTGTTTCTTAATTCCTCTTTGCTTCCACAAGGTTTTACACTCATGCATTTCCATTAACTTCAAGTGCAGTTACTGCTGATACACCATTTTAACTGAAGACATCCAACTCTATAACACTTGCGTTCTTCCGGATTCTCATACCTTGTACCTGGTAATAAAATTAGAAAGCACATAGTGATTTTGAAGTCAGCAGAGACTCTGACAGAACTATCTGTTTATACCAATACATGATCTGCCCATTATTTCTCCACGTCATCGTCATAATTCTGTTTTTTAGTAATCAAGAGCTATTTGAAAGTGGGACTTAACATTAGTTAAATGTTAGGTACTTCTGATAATCCTCTAATCAATGGTAAGAGCTGAGTATTTCCAGCAGGCAACTCATCCTAACTATTTTAGGAAGGAATGAATTATTGTCTAGAGTTATCTCCTCCTTTTTACTAACAGGACAGGGAACTTAATTAAATTATCCACCTAATTTTTAGACAGGTACCAAATCAGGGGAAACAAGCTCAGGTCTAAATTTCTTTGAAATCAGTTCTCTGTGTTCTGTGCTTCCTAGACATAACACTGCATTCAGTTCCTTTGCAAAGAGTATATGTGACAGATGATTGTACCATAATGACAGAGCAGCCCAAATGAGATAGACTTGGCTGTTTCTTCTGGGGGACTAAATGCCATTTGGGAATGGTATACATTAAATTCTCAGCTACGCTTTGCAGCTTGTAAGTTTTAATTAAGAAAACAAAGGGAAGAACACACTAAAATAATGTATGCAAACGTAAACGTACTGATACTCTGAACCTTACAGTACCCTGTGTTGTCCTGTATAGGTTGAAAGAAAATTATTGATTGCATTTAGAAAGCAATATTTCTATTTTTCACTTTCTGAATATTTTTTATCTCCCTAGCCCTTCAGAGCCCTGCTATTTTCACAACACTGGGGACCAGCATGATCTGACAGGCAGTGTCTGGCTTTACTTTTCCCATAAAATCCTTTTGTTTCTCATCACCTCATCTTTTCTTAGTCAAAGACTACTTCTGGTATTCCAAGTTCAGATTCATGCTTTTATAAAGCGCACTAATCAAAGACACTTCACACCTGAAAGACATGAAAATAATCACAAATAAGAATCAAAGATCTAAAATTTTTAAATAGAAAATGAAAATGCAAGGTTCATTTGTGTATTTCAATCTCTTCCTTCACAGGTCTTCCCTCTTAACATTTGACAAGCTCTGTCATCTGGATGTGGGAAGAGTGCAGCCACATATGGCCAGTTATATGCAGGAACTGTTTCCTCATTTTCTTCCTGGAGACCCAACATTTCAAACACCTCCCTCCTGTTAGGCACTCCGTCTTAGGATCTAGGTGACTGAATCCTAGTTAACATGTCAGCTGCTTCTACCTGGCAATGGCTAGTGCATTTTCCATAATGCTGACTGTTTGTGATGGTTTTAGGATAAAGGAAGGTTAAAAGGGGAACAACTGCCAGGAGGAGAAGAGATGAAGGTGTTTCAGGAAATTAATGGTTTGGCTTGGAAACTAAAGTTTTGATTTTGCTCAAGAGTATTATTACTGAATTCCTTTGGTGTAAGATCAGGCCTTACTTAAACATTTCTCGGATGATGGAATACTTACCTAGCCCCAAAACACCAGGGAGAAAGGCACAGCAAATCTCCACAAAAGCTTTTGCTCTTAGATTTACATCTCAAGCTGCAGGCCTGTTCATGCTTCACAAAGTGGAGCCTTATCAACAAAAGTAAATACATTTTTTCCTAGTGGCTCAACCATAGTGAAAACTAGCAGGTCAGCTTTTTTTTTTGCCTTTTTTTTTTCTTTTTTCTCTTTTTTACTATTCAGGCACCAATATCTAGTCCAACAGCTGAGTTTCTTGTTTTACTCAATGGAGAGAGTAGGTTCAAATACTGTGAAATCCCAAGTTGTGTCATAGTAATAGATCAAAGAATGGACTTTATAGAAATCCACTCAGAATAAGACACTTAACAGATTTTAACTACTAAACTTTATAGCAGTTTAAAGCATAGGAAAGATGCAGTTATAAAATCATGTCTGAAGTTTGAGTCAAGCATTGTTAAATTTTTAGCTGTAGCATGTGTCATTCCTTAAGGCATTTCTTGAACCTCGGTAAGAATTATATCAAACTGCACTAAGGAGGAATAAAGCAGTTAAGAAATTCTTCTTATAGTTTCTTCTATGGTTTTAATTTGACCACTTAAGTATGTGATTTTAATTACACAATTACTTTCCATTTTCTAAAGTGCTGACAGAACTAGCGAGTAGTCTCCTTACCTGTGTCCTGTGCCTCTGTCCGTTTGAACGTCATAACCTCCACTGAGCACACCCTGCATAGCTTCAAGTCACTTTCTTATTGCCCTTTCTGTCACGCCTAGGTAACAAGGTGAAAAAGGACCCTTCTCCCCCATGTACTGCCTGTGCAGGCAATCGTTGCTGTCCCTAATGGACCAAGGATTCCAGAGAAAATCACAGAGAGAGTTTTGCCTGAGTGTTAACATTAAACCAAATAATGAGCAACTAAATTTAGGCTTCTGTAATATGAAATATTAGACATCTTAATAGTGAGAAGTGTCATGAGTTTGCCTCTTCTATCATGCGCTTGTGTTGTGGTGGTGCAGAGAAGACTCGTCGTTGATTCATGGCTGCTGAGATGTGTTAAAAAAACAGCTCCTGTTTCCTAAAAGCTGTATTATTAACGTTCTGTTCTTGTATTATTATTTAATCAAGATCTTTATTCAGAAATAGAGAATTCTGTCAATTTTACAGCTAATCTACGATTATGGTTTTCACTGTTAAGGTCTAGTTGCTGATAGAGCTGTATGTAAGTATATATGAAACAGCTGTGATTGCTGTCTCAGGGTGGTGCCTGCAGACACCCGTGATCACCCTCCACTTCAGAAGGCAAACACTGAAGGTTGGGGAGCTGCTTTCAAGACAGCAACACAAGTTCTAGTTACTTTTGTTGTTGGAGTTGTAAATTCAAACCACATTGGCAAAGACAGAGCAGACCTACTGCAAGTCACCGTTTGCACCTGAGAAGTGTAATGCCTAATTGAAGCCATTTCACTACCTCAAATTGAAGTTCACACAGCCTTACTCGGCTGCAGAGGAGGTTTGCTCTCTAGAGCAGCAGTTGCCGCTGTTCCCTGATGGATATAACTAGGGAAATCCCCTCTGCAGGACAAGGTGTATGTTTCTCTCCTTGCACGTGTCCCCATGTGATAACAATAATTAATGCTGATGAGACAGATCAGTAAAATATTAGCTGCTCCCTCCCTCAGTACATTTAACATGAAGTAATGATGTAGTTTGCCGAAAACAAAGGTGAGGGAGAGAAAGTGGTGTGTGAATCCTCAGTGGACAGTGTCTGCTCCTGACTGTTTATTTTGTTTTCTTTTTGCATGGTGTTTTTACTCAGTGTCATTCTGCCCAGAGATTAAAATTTTGACAAACTCTGAATAAGCCAATGGCCGTATTCTGGGAGACTTGAGCTTTTCTGAATAACACATGCACTACAGCTGCAGTTGAAATCTGTTTCATATTTAGTGTAACAAATTATGCAAAGTACACCAAATAAGACCCATTTCAAATTCCAGTGGGCCTTTCTGAAAACATTTTAGAGAAATGTTTTCTTTGCTGTTTCCCTTCTGCTCTCATTAAAAAGGTGAATCACTAAAAGTAATTGTGTAGCAAAACAAAATGACAATTCGTTCAGAGAACAGCATGACAGGCCATAGAAATCCCAAAGAAAAGTCTTCATGTCTTTTATGTTAGTGAGAGTTTAACTGCATAATCCAGAATGGACATTTGGCTTAGAAACTGCACATTCCTAGCCAACAAGGAAAGTTTAAGATATTTCTCATTATAAAATATTTTAAACTACCCTTCTTAAGATTTCTTCTGTATTGAACATTTCTTTTTATTTACATGGAAAATACCATGTAACATCAATAAGACTGAATTTTTCTGAGGGCTGTTTAAAGAAGGGAACAATTTTAATTAATAGAGATAATTAGAAATATTTTGGGGAGAGAGGAAAGGTAAAATAAAAGACTGGAAGTAAATAGATGTCCCTGGTTCAGACCAAAATTCAGCTGGTGGTTACAAAAGTTAGAGCATTTTATTTTGGTTCCTTGGGGGACACAGCTTTGCTTTTTGTTTGTTTTTTTAACATGTCATTAACTGCATATTGTTAACCTCAGATGTTAAAGTCATGTGGGGCCACAGAAATAATGACACTTGAAAAAAATAAGAGTCTGGATGCTTTCTATTTGTTGTTTTGGTGTATAGCTTTTCTTTTTAAAACAAAAAAACACAAAACCCCACAACAAACAAAAAACCCCAAAACAAAAAAAACCCACCCAACCTTAAAGTCTGGAAACTTTCTGTCTGATGTAACCACATGGCTCCAAAACAGGGGCTTTACAGAGAAGTATCAAATGTCATGACCGTGATAAAAATCACAAGAACAGGGAATACTCCTAATTAGGGGTTGGTGATGGGATGAGGGAAAATTAAATATGACTAACGGTCTTGCCTTTGGAAGTTATTGAGCCATCCCTGTCCTGACTGAGGCGTAAACGTCTACGGGAAAAATGTTGCTCTATTTTTGTGTCCTGTATCATATTGATAATTATTTATAAGTGTCTGTGGTGTCAACATGCAGGCCTCTATGAGGTCATTTGGCTCAGCATCCCTAGCTACTAACTGTCTGACATCACAATACCGATCTTTATTGGTAAGTCTATACAGCCATGTTAGTTTATGGCCCAAGCTAGCATGCAAGACTAAATTCCCCAGCCACCTATACTGCTCTTATAAGTTGTCTCACACTTTGGCTCAGGTCTGCAGCAAGGAAGTATCTTTGCCAAACAGAGAAACTCAGGGCTGGATTAAACAGTACAGATACAACTTACTTAAACCACAATGAATAAAAATCTGTACTTGGGCACAGCTAATGCAGTACAGATGCACCTTTTGAGGTTGTCTCAGTGACTTGAATGAGCTACTGTCATGTAAAGGCCCTCACTCCATCAAGTGCTGGAAAAAAACTTCCATCCTAATAACATCTTGGGGTAACTCCTATTGCACGTGGTATTCTTCTGCCTTTTTGCCCATGTCACCAGACAAAAAGAAGGCAACAAGCAGAAAAAATCCTGGGAAATTTGAACTTACTCAAGCTTAGGGTGTAAATATGAGGGGATTCCCTTTCTGATTTCAGCATCAGAAAAAGGAAATAACTATTCATTCTGGATTTAATAACATCTTTTGCCTTGCCTTTGTAGCATGATATTCTCCAAAATGCTTTTACTATTTCTTCATTCCAAGGGAATGTGTGTGGGTTTTTTTAACTGAGTTAGCATCTTAAGCTAGCTTGGTAGGTAAAAAAGACAAATTGTCAACTAAAATACATTGTTAAATTATCTCTTCACAATAATTTCTGTAAGATGTGCAAGCCAGGGCATACAGTATAAAAGACATGAAATTGTTTGCTTAGCACTTTATTCTGTGAAATGCAGCCTAGATCGCACTACTTGGGTTATCATTCTCCTTTTCTTTGTGCTTTATGCAGCTGATGCATCTTTTTGGCCATGCAGTATCACAAAGTTTCATAGTCTTATGATCTTATAGGGTTTTATTGCTGCATTCTTTATCAAATATAGTTATTTCTCAGTAAACCCTAAGAACTGAAGATTGAATTTCATTTTTTTCTTTTTTGCCGACATATAGCCATAGAAACCCAGATGTAATGTCCAGTTTGCTAAGTATTATTTCTACCCATGATCCCAGCACAACTGCTTTCAAAGCAATTTTTTTTTAAATTGTATTCAGGATGAACCCCTAGCCAATATAAGGATTAAGTATGCTCACGTTACTGGATGGTAAAATCACATTCTTCTGGTAAATATGTGCTTTGCTTGTATTTGTAGCCTTTCAGTCTCCAACACAATATATTTCTTGGGTAGCAGCATCACTTTGTATTTGCCTATAAGTGGTCATTAAGGCAGAACTGTGTTGATGTATTGTCCATCTCTCTGTGTGAGTAAATTCAAGAAAGTTAGCTACCGTCATAAATGTCCCTGTTTTCCTCTAGCGACACTACCAGTCAGTGAAGCAGGCCTGCTCTCCCTGCCAAACTGGTCGAAAGGGAAGAGTCCATGAGGAACAGTACTGACCATTCTACTAAAGCACCAGTATCCTCCCCCACTTTTCTCATCATCTGCTAATTTTGTTATGCTTTCCCATAGACAAAAAAAAACCCAACCACCAAACAAAACAAATAAACAACTCGTCTGGCAAGAATTACTCTTCACTAAGCAATTGTGGTTGATGGTTCAGTTATCCTGTGAGGGGGGGATTTTTCAAAAGCATTCAGCACTGACCTAACACCAATACTGTCAAAAGCAGTGTTAGTTTTACCATTGGCTTTTATGTTAGCAAAGTTAGGCTAATGTTGGCAGGTTTAGTGCCAGCCTAATTAATTCCTGCGTATGTTTTCTTTATTTTTTTAAAGGAATAATTTAAAATACTTGGTACTTCCATTTTCAGTGGGTTTTTTTCTTATTAATGTCTGATCAAGGAAACCAAGCTTCATAGCTAATGTTGGGAAAATTATCACCAATTCCTATCGTCTGTTCAGAAAGAACCACTTCTCCTCATATACTTGTAAAAGCTGAATCTCTCTAGGAAGAAAAATTTGTTTCCTCATCTGTAAAATTTAAACAACCTTCTGTTGGACAGTACTTTATTTTTCTTTCCCTCTTCTCCTTATCACTGCCCACCTTCATCCCTACCCAATACTGACCTTAGCTATTTATTTTCAAATCTTTCATTTTCATGGAGAGTGTAATTTATTACAGCTTACAGTGGCTCAGATCTTATACACACTCTTCAGTTCAGATTTAGTCATGTTTGTAACTACCTTGACATTTGAATTGTTTTGGCTTTGACTGTGGTCATGTGGTTCTGGATACTTTGATAGACTGGTGCAAAAGTAGTGTACAAGAGGTACACAGCATTTACTAGGGATATACAGAGTACCCAGTTTTCAGATGCAGTCATTTTTTACAGCTATTGCTGACTATATTCAGCTTTACATTCAGCTTTATGTATTTTATTCCACTTGTCACATTATAGCTGTGAGATTGGTTTTAGTTATGACACTAAGGACATCTCATCTTTCTGTTGATTTCTCTCTTATAGCTGAACTGAGATTTCACTTCACAATCCACCCGTCAGAATTTCTATTATGCCTCCAAAGCCATAATCATTGACAGATGCTGTATCATTCCTCTTGATCATTTGACATATTCCTCAAATATATATACAGACATGGAGGTAATTAAACTCATGTATCCTTACTATTCTTCTTCTCTTGTTTCAGAAAACCATATCTTCCCCTTTACTTTGCAAGTAATGACATCTGAGTTAACAGAACTCTATTCAGCCGCTGTGGTTTGAAATATATTCAGTAACATCTTCACGTTTATCAGTGCTCCTCCTACTACAATGAAAATTGTTTCACCCAAACAGACTATTGCCCCATTAAGGCATCCTGAGAATCAAATCCTGCCTCTTTCTACTGCCATGATGCAAATCACACACTGGCTGTGTTTATTCCATTTAGCCAGGGCCTGTCTCTTTATTATGAAATTTCCTCCAAACCAGTATCCAAACCATGTTCTTCTGGAAGCTAAACCTTCTTAGCGTTAAACTTGCGCAACTGTAATTTATATTTCTGTGATGAGAGAAAATGGATGGCATAGTCTAACGGTTCTCTGATAAAAAGTTGAAGGTAGTAGAACTGCAAAATATTTCTGATTATTAAAACAAAGCAGATCAGTGGAGGCTAGTTGAAATTATGCATGGTGTGTGAAATTTTCTGTAGTCTGAAATTACATGTAGTAAGCATCTCTAAGTAAAACTATAAAAGATCAGGGGCAACAAGTTAATTAAGTTGTTTAGGTTGCTGAAAGTCCTCTTTATTATCTAAGGGTGAATATAGGAAAAGCCATGTTGTTCAAGAGTGTTTTTTGAACACAAGTCCATCTGGTGATTTGATAAAAGAATTTAGTTTCTCAAGGCAATCTGAGTGTATACTCCCTAGGCGCCACAGTTTATAGCTTAAATATGACTTGCATGTGGATTCAGCATTACAAATAGGAAACAGCAGCCTTTGGACTTGTACTCTAATGTAGCCCTTTCATCACCCAGTTACCCTTAAGCATCTCCTTTCCTATTGTAATTTGGGCTAAATGCAAAGCATTAGTCCCATCAATAAAAGCTAATGGTTCTACTTAGAAAAAGAGAGGTATATTTAAAATAAAGGAGATAGATAGCTTGCTTTTCCTTGTATCCAGGAAGTTAACTGGATACTGGCCTGCAGCCATCCACTTCTGGACATAGGACTATTGAAGCAGCGCCATTGTCATGAAGGATCAGCCTACACCTGCATCCTTAAAAGCAGTTTACCAGTGAATGCATCTTACTAATTAGTGCATGCAGCCAAAATCAAGGAACAGCTTTATTTTTCCATTGATGGTTTTACTGAAACAAATATTACAGTCCTAGTGAATATGACAAAGCATAACTAAAGAAACAGACAGCATAGGGGCAGCTCCAGGAATTTTTAAATTTTTTTGTCACTGTGAGACAAATGTAACTTTAACGGTCTTTCTTGTTTTAGGTTAGCTGGCGTAGTAATTGAACTTCAGTTAACATACTGAAGTCAGAACCAAGAGATCATTATAAAAAACATACATGAAATTATTAAAGTGCCATATTCCAGTAAATCAGGGCAAAAGTCACATTTTCAACTACTGTTAAGCAAGATAGTTGCAGTAAAGTTACGAGAAGTAGTTTTAACTTCCACTAGCTGAAAATTTGACAGCATCTCTACTGTTGGTACTAAGAAGTTTGAAATAGCACAGAATTGTGTAAATTCCCCATATCATCAAAGATGCAATTTGCATAAAAAGAGAATCTGCACTTTAAACATAAGAGAAGTATTTGGACAAGCTGCAACCACAAAAGTCAAAATGCTGGTTTGTTCAGAAAAACAACACTGAATCCTTGCATCTTCACTCAGGAGAAGTTGTTTCTTCATGGAACCTGTAAGAAAATCAAGCAGGAGGGTAACAAATTCCATGCAACATTTTAAATTGTTATGCATATTCATTACAGTGGAGAAGTTAGTGAATTGTGGTCCAGATCTAGCCTCGATAGTCCAACAGTTTCTGATGCTGGAAGTCAGCCTATTCTTAAGCTTTGGCATAGCTGCAGTTTGGCAAAGGTAGCTGCAAGAACCATGGTGGATAAAACTACACTATCAGTCTTTCAGCTAGTGAATTCTTTTGTGGCCCTCACAATGTCCTCTGTGTAGTGTGCAGCTCCAAGCACAGCAAGGGATGTTCGCGAATAGTTTCTCATCCTCACTGTCCAGGGAAACGTTTGCCTTAACCCCCCTATTGACTTTTCCCCCAGCAGCCCAACAGATTCTACTTCCGTTAGCCTCTTTGTTTCACAAAGGACACGTGCTTTTGTTTGCTTCATGCTTCTTATCCCTGCACAATGATTCTCCTTTTTTCAGATCTCTTTCCAAAGCCCTCAGCTTCCAGTTAGGCACCCAGTGCTAAGCACTTCAGTCTTTGTTCCAGTCTTTCCATTTTAGCTTGCTGTAAATGGGCAAGTTTCATCTGTAACAGTAAGTATATTTGTGGCCTTTCAATCTTGCAATAATTCTTGTCATCTCACCCTTTACCCAAACACTTGCACCTTTTTTTAATAGTTACTGGTTTAGTTAATTGGGCTATGGCCTTTTTTTAAAATGCCTGTTAAGCTCCATAGACACCTGGGGCACTGGATACATAAATAATAATTAGTAAAAAACAATGAGATCGAAGCTCCCATTAAATTGTTTCATGGTAACTTTCACCTAGTGAACTCACATCCGGCAACAGGAAAATCAGATACTTTGTAAGGAGTATTAAAGCAGGTTTTGAGATAATTAATAAAAGATACACTCTTAAGAAAGCTGGAGGACCTGGAAAATACCAGCTAAGAGTAATTCTTGGATGTATTTAGGTAATTGAAACTGAGGAAGCATTTGATAGATTCCAAATAGTTATGGAAAATAAAAGATGAACACTTGCAACCAGTTAATGTACTAGATGAAAATGAAAACCTGTTAGTCCATAAGCCCATTTGGAATTCTCACAGGAAAAGGCACAGTTTTAGCAGCAACATTCCAAGAAGCTCACAAATGCATGATGTTGAGAAAGAAGTAGTTCAGTGACAAATGTCAAGAGAAATAATAATTATTCCAGACTCTCCAAATTCTGTTTTAACTGTTCATACTTTGGGAGGAATGTCACGTAGTTCTATATCTCACTTCAGTCATTTTGTTACTGTTGTGATTTTTGACTTCTAACATCTCTGTGAGGCGTAGCTGAATAATTGTCCTAACTTTAGATATAGAAAACAGCTACACAGAGAGTCATCCTTAGATGGACTTGGACATCATGATGCCATGTAATGCTGTACCTAAACTTGGCTACCTACTGCAGCCTATAGATGTGTTTGAATCCTGCTTACATTCCATTGGGAGATTTGGGAGGCCAAGAACATGGTCTGGTTTTGAATATTCATTCAGAGACAGGACACCTGTGCTGAGTTGCCTACCTTCTAGAAAGAAACCGTTCTCCCAGTGAATGACCTCCTTAGGTGGTTACACAGAGCTTGGGAAGGGGGAAGATGGCTGTATATGTGTGTCTTCTGTTTGTCTGTTTCTGATATTGTTCCTATTTGTTTGCCATACTTAAAAAGTCACTGAGCCAGAAAGAGATGAGAAAAACCAGAGAAAGCATATATAAAGAAAAAGACAACATAGCTTTGTTAGGTAAGAAACATACAGTGATGAGGAAGGTGTGCACCCACATAATCTTACAATTAATTCTGCATCCAACAAGCGTCTTCAGCGTTCATTTGCAGGACTGAGACTTTGATTTCTGTCTCATCAACTGAGTACCTTAACTCAGAATGTTTTTTAATTATACTCTAACTTTCTGCTGCCCCTTATTCATATCAATCAGCAATTTTAAAAGATGCACAGCAGGGCTCCACTTCAGTCTAAAATTCAAGTACTTGGGTAGCAGAAAGCAAAGGCTCAGATTGTTTCCTGAAGAAAAGCAAACCAAATTTAACACACCTGTGTCACCACTAACCTTTGAGCTGTTCCTGCTGGGTGCTGTAGGTTTCAGTGATGATATAATTACAAGATTCAGCACAGAATCAAGGAGCTGTTTCCAGAAGCTGTGTTGGCTCCATAGAGAGCCTGTTCAGGAAAACGTGCGTTGCTTCTCCAGAAGTGAGAGAACTGAGGAAGCAACACAGTGCAGAGGTGTGTTAGCGTCTTTGGAAAATTAGCAGAATTCCACCCATATGCTTAGGTTTTGCCAGAGCTGGAAGGGAATGTGGCAACGTGAAGACTCAGCAGCCTGGTGTGACAGAAACAAGAGTGAAGATGCAGCACATGAAGGCCTCATCCAGGAAGAGGAAGATAAGGTCCGGAGAGTCAAAGAGAATGTGAGAAGGAAGCTAGGGGCAGAGCTACCTAAACCCAGACACCATCAATGTTATTAAATGAGTATCAGCTACCAAGATGTCAGAAACTGCTAAATTAGCTAAAAGTGCGAGAAACCCACTGCCTCCCTCTATCGGTTGCAATTTGGCTTACGGGGTCAAGTCCTGCAAACAGGATGGACAGTCCAGCTAAAGAATTCTACCATACTTGGGCAGTCCTGAGCACTACCAGGAGCATGATGTCTAGTAAGCTTTCCATTTCCTTTTATTTTTTCAATTTATCTGAAGTATTTTTAGTTAATTTACATTAGACAGTTTGTTGTTGCAAGACATAAAACTTCACCAAGACATGAAAAGACATCCACAATCAAAAGAGTGCATAATTGCCCAGTGTTCTTGAAAAGTACCTGTAAAAGACTTTCCTAGATATCAGTAGCGGTTTTCATGAACCTTTAAAATCTAAATTTGCTCCTGGTGTATGCATTTTCAGCATATGGCTTTGAGACTAAGAAATATGTGTATAAGTGCATAAGCAGCACGAGTGAGTGTGTCTCTGTATGTATGTGTGTGCCTATATAATATACTTAGAAGTACAAAGGTGTTGTAATGGTTGCACAAAACAGGTTTTAATTTTGCCTATGATATTGCTATGGGGATAAAACTCTGGTCTACAAAGATAACCTGAAAACATGTTTTTCCTACTTGTTCTTTTTTTGCTTTTGTCTTCTACTTGTTACTGAGACAATGAGGAGGGAAGCAATAGACATCAGTGATCCCATAAAACGTGTTCAATTTATTAATAAGATTTTAGAAAAAGATGAGACCCAGCAGCCTGTAGGCATGAGTAAGTTCTACAACAGTCTGGTTACCAATCATTCTAAGAGCCAGCTAACAGCTGTCTGACCATTGGATATGGCTATTTGCATGGCTAACAATTGGATGTCTATCTACTATGTGAATGGCTTGCAACAAGCTGTTTGTTTGGAGACTATTCATAATGGCACAGTCAAAAGTCTCCTGAAAGGCATACTCGTTTCCATTTCTGTTCTTTACCCTTCTAAAATTGGCAATTTATTACATCAAAAAATAGCAGTCAACCCAGAAAAGGACAAAATTGACACAGTTCCCTTTTGATCTTTCAGTTTTGAATAGGCACCCACCAATGAACTTCCCAATGAATATTCATTGGATGCAAAAGAAGTACCCAGCATTTTTTTAGATAGAGAATTTACTCTAAATATTTAATAAAAGGGATAACGGTTGATACTTTATAAAACATAGATGCATTTTCAAATATCTTTAGAAAAGGGAGACTTAATCTCCTCGCATGCGTTTGCTGTATTATTCCTTTTCTTTTTATATACACACACACACACACACTTTTCCTGTATTTCCTCATATTTCTGCCCTTGTGCCAGGTTATTCCATACCTCTTTTTTGCACGGTTTCTTTTACCTTTCTTTAAAGCAATTGATATTGTTGCCTCTGACATAAGCAGTTTGTACCATCAGTTTTATCCAATATGCCAAATGCTGTCTTCCTTTGCAATCAATAGAATGATTTAGGAATATACAGTGCAGAAGAGGGAAACTATTTGATGTTCCTTTTACTGCAAAATGATAATGGGCCAATATATACTTTGTATATGTCCAATTCCTTTCATTGAAACTTCTCCGATTTCAAGGCAGTAATTTTCACCAGTGTAATCAAGTGTGGAGGTTGGTCCAACACTTTCAGCAGAGGTTCTATTGATTTGCAACAAATTACTGCAAGATAAAAATGAATTAAATTTAAGTTATGCAAACTCAGCAGAAGGCATTTTTTTCACTATATGGCAGGATGGATGGATATTTTGATTTCGTTTATGAGACATGCATTACATTTTTGTTAATGTTGTTCTTTCTGTTAGACCTAATAAGATTAAGGCTAAATAAGAGCCCTTAAGGGCAGAGCCTACTATCTGTACATAAGATATTTCATAGCCCCCCAAAAGGATATAATTAATATATTAATTTTACCTCTGCTGTAATTTCATAACATGTTATAGTGTTGTGCCCTACGTTAAAAGTATTCAAATGTTCCCATATCAAAGCATTCTGAAAGTGCCGTTCAACAAAATTTTCATGCTCTGCAATATTTATTTGCTTCTCCACTGAATAAAAGACTCAGTCTTTTCGTTGGGATGTCAGTTTGCTCCTTCAGACATCTTAAACAGAAACTTGTTATGACTTTGAAAATGTATAAAAATCAGTCCCAGTGCAGGACTGCAGCAGGAGCTGCTTTTAGGGCTCTTACCAAAGTAAGGAGTCTGCAAATTGGAGTTAACTGCAAATAAGACCAGATGCTTTTGCACATGTTTTTTCAACTCACATTGAAGCAGCAATTTACAATGCAGCAGTTTACAACTCATAAGATAAAATGTTACTTAAGATTGCTGTTGATATGATATTAAAATGTTTGGCATTGAGATTTATAACATAGAAATCAAATTAATTATAACCCCTGGAAATATATAAACAAATGCAGGTTCAGAAATGCCGAGGGAAGTTAATTTTGTTTTCCTTTTTTAACTAGTAAGTTCTTCCCATTCTGCCACGTCTTGCCTACAGTCATGCTTTTCCATTCACTGATTAGATTACCATGCTGCTTGCTAAACATATTATGCTCCTGAAAGTCACTCAGAAGCTCCAGCTGGTGCAGATGCAGTGACCCGCTTCTTTAGTCAAACTGGTCAGAAGAATCACACTGCACCAGTACCTTAGTTACTGCTTCCCTTCAGAGTGCAAATTAGCATGCTTTTTTCACTTCAAGAGCCTTACATGATCTGAGACTTAACTACCTGAGGTACACGTTCTCTCCTTGTGCACTGCTGCAAGTCTCTTGAGAATAGCTGAGACCAAGTGATTTAGTGGCATTTTAGCTGCACATCAGAACATCAAATTCTCGCCAGACTTCTCAACTCTCAAGAGTTTTCTTCCCCATATTCCACAAGCGGCTGCAACAATGCAGAAATTGTACCACTTTGATTAATTAGATCTGCTTACTTTTATGATACTATCTTAGTGATGGGTATGTAGCTATACTGGACTTAAGATCCTACTCTTATTATATTACTCTTCTCAAAACATTAAAAATAGGATTCATCTTGATTAATGTATTTACAATGTGAACTTCTCTAGCTGATCAAATCCTTCCTTTAGAGTCACTGAGGAGAAATAGAAAGAAAATTATTCTTGTTATAGTTTAAGGATCAGGTCTACAGGGATCAAACAGTGGGAAGCAGTGATTAAGTCTGTAATGTGTAAGTCAGAACCTCAGTAGAGACCAGCCTATTAATTCTGAGTGTGCAGGTTTGTCCACAGAGCAGCATTAATTTAAAGCAGACATCGAAGCCCAGAAACAGCAGAACCACATTATCACAGTCCTGTGGTTGACTTACTATAACTATCTCTCAGAAGGCTCAGTGCTATCTTAACAGAGATACACTTTTTTGACTTCCCTCAGCTAGAGTTAGCTCACATATCTCTGCAACAGGATACAGTGCAGACATGCCCCTCATCAGAGATGCCTCACACATCAGTGAGTTACACTGGCATTGAAATAGCTGTATCAGCTCTACTTAGACCAAGCATCTTCATACTGGTAGAAGTTCATCAATGTCAAGGGTTATATATGTTTAAAATCAGTCCCAAACTGACATAGTTACACTAGAAAGCTATATGGTTAGAACAAGTCCCCCTCTATTGACCTTGAGGGCACGGTGCAAAGCCCATCTCTTTATTCAGGCTTTCCTCCGGTGTAAATAGCCTTTTTTTTATTTTTTTGATTGCTCAGCTGGAGGGTTAAGGACATTACTCTTGTGTCTTTGTTGTATTATATCATAGGTAATTGAAAACTTAAGTAGTTTAATCTTCAGGCAGGCAACAGTTGGCAATGTATCAAATTTTATTGAATGGTTTTAATGTGGGGTGCACTGTGAGGCCAAGGGCAAGGCAGAGAGTTTCAGCTTTATTGAATCAAATTTGCAGAGTATGTATTTGGTCTCCACATATACTCTATTCATGTAGAACATCAAAGACTTTTTAACCATCCAAAATTTGGGATTTTATCTCTTACGGCTCAGGCTGGCTTGTACTGCTTATGTGTTCCCCGGTGGATGTGAATTTCCCTAAAGCAAGTATGCATGCCACTGTTCTGGCTATAGGACTTACAGATCATGGCTACTAGCAATGATCTCTCTGCTGAAATACTCCACTGATTCACATTTTGTTTCACTAGTTAAATAAGACCTACTATGGCAATGCTTGTGTATATGTAGCCTCAAACCTGCAGTCTATATTCTAGCAGCACTCTGAAAAACAGCAATGGGTAGGTTGATTTTGCTTGAGTTTCGTTCAAGAGTAAATGTAGCTCAGACCACCCCACTGTGAACTACCCACTGTTACATATCTTACCTACAACTTAGAGGAAACGCTCTTAGTAACAGAGCGTGGAATACCATGCAGTCTTGTGTCCTGAAAGACTGCCTTTCTTATAGTTGTAAGGCTGGCTTAAGGTGAACAGAGGTGATCTCAGTTCAGTTTGTATTGAACAAAATGGATACACCACGACAAGGACTTTTAGTAGGTCGCTTAGCAAGAGGGTTTGAAATTCAAGCTGAAAAAAATGCAGAATCAGAAACAGGAGAGAACAATGTGTCCAAAGTTGGAAAACGCAGATTTTAAGTCCTGGATAGGTTTACGGTTGGTTGGTTGACTAGAGTGGTTGCCAAATTCTTTCCTTTAGCCCATCACATGGAAAATAAAATTAAACAAAGGCATTGTATGAAAAATTACATGGAAAAGAAGATTTTGCTTCTTGGATTAAACTATGAAAAGGAAAATGGTTTCTTCTCTTGTTAAAAGAAATCTAGTACGTGACTATTCCATTAACAGGCAAAAATTTTTGAAAATATATGTCCAGTAATGTGAGTTAAAATGGATTCTTTACCAAAAAATAGTCATCATTCTATTCTCTATAGAAAACATCTTGATGCGCTTACAAAGTAAGCTCCATCTTCCAAATCTGAACTGCCTTTCTGATATCTCCTCCTAGCTCTCCAAGATATGTTCATACCTCCAGATCACCTGCAAGCCTAATTGCTATGGGGTTTCTTTGCTTCCCTAACCTCTTAGACACCACTGCCTATCTACACTGGTAATTTCTCATTTAAGTTCTTACATAAGATCTGTATTATTTTATTGTAATAAACGGAGTTTTGTCCCATACATTTCAACATAAAAAGTTTCTGTCCATCACTTTGATCATGTTATATCTCTGATGACATCTCCCAGTTGGCTTCCACTTCTCTGTTAGATCAAAGATGGGTTCCATATCTCAGTCGCAAAGGCCTTCATGACATACTGCATAACTCATATCATTCATATGCAGTACCAAGAGGTCACTTACCTCTTCTCATTGTGTAGGTTGCCTTTGCACATGTCCCAGATAAGCACTTTAATGCTTTCTCACTTGCTGGGGAGAAATTTTCGGTAAACATATTCAAAATTTTCTCTATCTTTTTTCCAGTCTGACCTGAAAGTCATCCTGCTAAGCTTCTCATCACGCCCCAGACCATTGCTTACCATAGTTAACAGAAGTAAGATCTAACATCAAGGGGTTGTTCATCTGCAGCCTGTATTGCTTCCCTTTGGTGCGCAAGCCATTGTTTATGACTACAATGTCTGTGTTGAGGGTGGAACAGACAACAACCAAAAGGATTTTGAAAAAAGTCTGTAGCAAATGAATCGACTGCTGTACGGAAACTCAAGTTGCTCAGAAACTCTTTCCTTCCCTGTAGAAGGGGGCGCTGTAGCTACGAGAATGCAGGCGGTTCAGTAAGACTATCCGTGGAGAAGTAACTGAACAATGAGGCAGCATCTCAAGCAATCACAAATTAAGCACTATAAGCTTTTTAAGTCAAAAAGGTATTTAAACGTCACCCAGAAATTAGTGCTGAGTGCTGCCTTAAATACAGTTTGCTATAGGGGAAACATAAGTGACCTGTATGGCTGTTTGAGGAGCCTTGTGCCCAAAAAACCTTTGATCTCTAGTAAATAAAATACACCATTTTGGAGCATGATAACTGTAAGACCTAACTTCAATAATTACAAAAAATCTAATGCAAATAGAAACGGACATTTTAGCATATATAGTTGTTTTAGAAATCTGTAGTAAATCTCAGTTTCTTGCCTGCTATGAAAAAGCCTGTAATGGATTTGTCACAGAACTGAAGCATAAAGTGAGGAATTTCTTTCAGAAAATACATTTAAAATACCGGCAATTTACTAGACATAAAGAAATAAATAAATAAATTTACTTTTGGTGCAGAACTTTGTAATTCTACCCAGTATTTCCAAATGTCAAAATGCGAGCCACGGCCAGTCTTCCACTTAGATCAAACAAAACAGTCAGGCCCCTTTTTCCTGATACAAACAACAATTTAGCTACAGTATTAAAAAACTATGCCCCATGGACAGTGTAATTTGAGATACTAAGATCTTAATAAAACATACAACTTGTGTTAAAATGTCTGAAATTACTAAAATAGTTGAGAAGGCAGTTCAGAAACCACTGAGTAAGTCCCAAAAGAATCAAATTCTTCATTTTTTTTTTTTTTGAAAAATCAAGATTATACAGAAATAAATTAAAAAATTCCTTTACAAAACTTCCCAGTGTTGTATGAATGAAATAAAATGCACCAGCCTTGTATGAAATAAAACATCTTCTCATATCAAAACTGGTAGATTCACATACCACGTTGATCATCATAGCACTCTGCACCAAATAGAGAACAGTAAAACTAATCTGAATGGATTTTTCAAGAAGCCTTGAAAATAGACTGGTTGCTTTATCAAGCCCATTCACATTTATGAGCAGAAGCACCAGCAGAACTGAAAGAACTGCTGTAAGATTTAAATAAAGAAGAGGAGTCCTTTTACGTTCTTCTTGCCAGCCGTCTTCAGAATGTGCTGCGGCTCCCAAGCTCCCACTAGCTTCCATGGGAGCACTTTGTACACATCTTGGGGCAGAATATTACAATTAATAGTCATCAACCTCCTTACACCAGTGCTGTGCAGATGTTGGTATTGTGTAGACATCTTACAACTTACTAACCAGCCCATTAACTTAGTCGGCTGTGTGTTGTCTGTTGGTGTCTTGGTGAAGATACAAAGTCATTAGTTGTGTATTCACAGTTTTTGGGCCAGGGCTAAGTGCAAAGCTGCTTCAACCTGTAGTTTGATAGCAAGAGCCTTCTCAGTCTCATGCTGCTACTTAAGACCTACCTGAGGTTTCTATATTTCCTCCCAGCATGTCCTTGCACGTGAAACTGGTGCAGTGGCTGTGACACGACCTTTACCTATCAGAAGATTCTCTACAAACTGAAATTTCCAGCTGTTAACTGATTCGGCAATAGAAATAGTTTGCGTAAACACTATATTATAAAGACATCCTAGCTAAATTCAAGATTCAGCCCTAGTTTGGCAGAATTCAGGTGCTCTAATAAACTTGCTGGTGCCATGTTGCAATTGCCATTGTGTATACACTGGATAATTCAAAAGAATATTTAAACAATGGCAGTTTAGCTGATACATGCCAAAAAGTGCTATAAGTAGCCTTTAATACACTAACTACACAGTATGGTTATTCTTTGCTATATTCATAGTTTAAGTACCAATAATAAATGTTATAATTAGAATGTTTATTCTGAAAAAAATGTTATAATGAATGCAGTCAGATACACTATATAGTGTAACTATAGTGTTGTTTATTTATGTATTCTAAACAATACTTTCTCATAGTCTGTTCCATGACATAAAAGTTTAAAACGTGTAACCCAAACCCTTCTCACTTCTCATTTATTAATTCCATTTGTCCAGTTCTTCTTGGAAACTCTCCAATGTTTAACTATGGCAGTGAAAGACAGCGATGTTATGATATCAAGTTGTCAGAACACAGAATATACCAGATTAAGATTATCTTCATAATCCATGCTGCACAATTCATATCATATAAGATGTTTACTTGAAATGTGTTGTGGTTTAACACCAGCTGGCAACTAGAACCAGGCAGCTGTTCACTCACTTTGCCCACCCCCCACCCCCCAGCAGGATAGGGGAAGAGGGAGAAAAAGGAAAAAAACCTCATGGGTTGAGGTAAAGACAGTTTAATAGAACAGCAGCGGAAGAGAAAATAATAATGGTAAAAGAATATACAATTTGTGATGCAACTCAGTTGCTCACCACTCAATCATCAATCGCCCAGCCCAAGCAGCGATTGCGGATTCCTGCCTGCTGGACAACCCCCATTTATATACTGAGCACGACATCTATGGTATGGAATATTCTTTTGGCTGTGCTCCCTCTCAGCTTCCATGAGAAGCTGAGCAAGTCCTTGACTTAATATAAGCATTAGTTAGCAACAACTAAACCAGTATGCATTATAAACATTATTCTCATACTAAATCCAAAACACAGCAGGTACTAGGAAGAAAATTAAGTCTGTCCCAGCTTAAATCAGGACAGAATGCTATCAAATGAAGTATTTTTTCATTAAGCATTTATTTTATTATGCCCTTCACAAATTACAATGAAATGAGCTCTTGGTTTTAGACTTGTCCCTACGTGTGTGTAGGCATCCCCTCACTTTAATATCTCAATATTTTTAATCTTTGATTTATTTATCTTTTTTAAAAGTTTATGTGGTAATGATAAATTAGCTGTCATTCATAGGTGAGAACTGAGACATAAATAGTTGAATAATGAAAACATGAGACAAGTCTTATTCTCAACTTCTAACTTAAATTCTACATGTATTAACAGACCTAATACTTCTAAGCAAATTATGCATGACAAGCTTGTTGCCCCATTTACCAACTTCAGTTCAATGTTTCTGATGAGATGTATGAAATAAAAATTCATGCATCCCCTTATCTAAATGTTAGTTTAACAACAGTTAACTATGGTATGAATTTGGTTTTCCATTCTTTGTTATTTACTGAAAATTGCCTGTTCTGTCCTCAGTTTTTCTCACTCTTCCCTTTACCTGTCATGCTGGTTTTTTGGAGATGGAAAAATCTGAATACAAGCCACCTTAATGTCATTCATAGAATCATAAAATCATAGAATCATAGGATGGTTTAGGTTGGAAGTACCATATTCTGGTACAGCTCCAAGAATAATATCATTACATCGTATTTTGGCAGATTTAGGCAATCAAATACTCTTCAAACTTCTGATTACCACAAATAGCTGTTACTATTATCTTATAAATATATTCATAAAATATTTTTCTTTTGTGTCTTGGTGATTTCTAGTTCTCTGTGGCTGTATCTTGAATCCTTTGGTGTGATATCACAAATTCACCATCCATAAGGAGTCAGCTTATAAGTGAGCACCTTCTGATGCCACAGTTGTACCACCTGACACTAAGCTTTACATAAAGCAGCATCAGAAGGAGTCAAGTCAGTAGTGGTGGGGGAGAGGAAGACAAATCCACTTCAGTGCCAAAGTTCCACCATTCGTCGATGTTCCCTAGCCAATAACTTGTTTCAATTGCCACTAAATTGTTTTTGTTTGATTGGAATATCAGGATGTCACATTTTCCAGCATGTCTGAAGGGTAAAGCAAGCTGAAATGTTTGATGGGAGATCAGTTTTCCTCACTGTATAAAATAATACTCACCGTACATTACTAGAGTAGACAAGACTTGGTAATTCATGACCATCCGATTGATGAGGAGAATTTTATTGAATTACTGAAGCTTCACAGCAATGACAATGAGACCCTGGGAAGCTAGCTGAAGAGAAAACAAGATTACACAAGTCCAACAATTCAGAATGAAATCATCAGTCTAATGAGCCGTGAAGTTATCCACACTATTGTAAAGGAAATTAATTGTGGTTCACAATACCATTCTGTCATAGCTGATAGAATTCAGGATGACATAGATACAGCTTGCAGGAGAAAAGTGTCCATCTTCACCATGTTGACCCTGGCATGCAACCTAGTAAAAATTTGGTCGTAATTTACTAGACACCAAACCATTCCGTGGACTTCATTGGAAAAACCGCTTACTGACATTGAGTTACTTGTTCGTAATGCACAATACTTGGGAATAAAGCAAGAATGTTCTCGAGATAATGTCTTTAAGTGCACATGCTTTCAAGTGTGTGCATTTTGTAATGAGATGGGATTTGTAGATCATCTAGTCTGCTCCTTCGTAAAAGGAGCGTTTCAATAGAATCTCATGTCCAGCCATACGAGATATTCAAAGGAAATTAAAACTGGAGGTATAAAAACTGAGGCCAGCAGTCTCTCAACAGGAGAATGCAACTGTAAATGTGCTTGCTTTAATGTCCCATACTCATAAAACCCCTGATGAGTCTGAAATAAAAGTTTATAAGAGAGCCAAAGCCCAACACTAAGCAGAGTATGTCAAGTAAATTTTGTCAAAGAAAAGTTAATGAGGCAAAGAACTGATTCAACTGTGTCTATTATTAAATAAGCAGAAGAAATTGTCTAAACATTAGACTTGGATCCAACAGGACCTCCATAGACCAAAGCCTCCTCTGCTATTGTGCTGTTACAGGACACAGCAACTTTATATAATCAAAGGAAAAGAATTTTTCAGACTGCAGTACTTCAAAGAAATTTAAGTATGTTTTGTCCAGCTGAAGACCTCGTTCCTGTAGGCTGATCTGAATAAATATCAGCAGTTGGAAGGAATGTTTCATGTTGATGTGAATGAGGAATTTGCTGGCTGTGAACCTGAGGGAAAAAAAAAAATCCTGATTAAGAAATATCCCCCACTCAGAATCTGACCACATGAAATATAACTAGAGACATTTTGCACACTAGAACAACTCCTGTTGGGAGCGTGCAGTCTGGTAACTGTCTCAGCACAGCTGCAGTCCCTTCAGTGTGACAACTTCACCATCAACTGCCACAGAGAGGCTGTGACTGCAAAGCTCCACAGTTGAGCCACCTCCAGACTAGACCGAGGACAGATTAATTTATTTTCCTTTTCTACCAACTTTGCCTGCAGTGTTTGTTATTATACTTACCAGCCCAAAGATTCACAGCGCATGCTGATTCCCCAAATGTCTGCTTTGTTAGGAACTGTCTAGCTTTGAATGCTCTGCAAGCATCATATAATCATTTCACATTGTAGCAGGGGAAAACATGCTTTATCAGTGCCTTTACCCTTTACATGAAGCTGTGCATTTCCCCAGAAGAACAACGCAGTTTTAGGCAATATGCTTAACATAGACAACTAAGAAAAGTGAGCAAAAAGAGGATCTCAGTCTACCTTTGTTGAAATTTCACTATTGTATTGAAAAGTTTCTTTGGCTGCTGTAGCTTATTCCCACTCTCAGGTGGGAATAAAATGATTCATCCTTGCCAAATGTGCTACTCCCGTAGTTCATAAAAATACAACAAAACAGAAAATTTGGTGACTGTGGAAGGGTGTCGGACAGCAATCTAATCATGTCTTTTCACCCAAAAACCTCAAGGCAGAGGCGGGGTGGAGTGTTAGCACCATAAGCTACCATAAGATCAGAGGAATTAATTCAGAGGTAGAAATAGCTATCAAGTACACAGAAAAGTTGCTGTCAAAATTCATCAATTTGTTAAGCAAGTGATGGATTTGATAGGCTTTCTAAATACAGCTATCAGTTGAAAACCTGAACTTTCAAGAAAATTTTGCAACAATGGCTAGATTAGTGTAAAAAAACCATCAATTTACCTGAAAACAGATGTATTCTGGCCTACTATGTGACTTCAGATTTCATTTTAAACTTAGTTTGAGGGCAAATATCTGACTCTATGGGAATGTTCAAACCTTCACATATCAGTCAAAGATTTTATTTGATGAGGGGAATATAAGACAGTTGCCAACTTGAGGTGCTTCCATCCAAGTCAAAGTACAAAAATACACATGGACAGATAAAGAGTTTCAAAAGCATTTTCTGGATAACTTGTGTGTTATAATTTCTTTGGGGCTAAGAAGCATTACTTTAAAAACTTATTTTATGCACTGGAGAGATTTTAGCCTATTTTTGTCTGAAGTAACATATACAGAGATATCCATGCATCTTGCTGCATCACGGTTTACTCATTATGAGAGAAAATAGAATGTTTTGAATTTTTTGGATGCTTTCAGAAAAACTGATGTTGCAGAATAGTAACTGTAGTGAATCAAGTCCAGAATCTTGATTCTAACAGCAATAGATGCTAAATGCTTCAAAGAAAAAGCTATGCTATTTATGATCATATGCCACTGTAGATTTTAGAGCAAAAATCTTACATCCTGACAATGTTTCCCTAACCTGCTTTTGCTCTAGTGAGAAAGAAGCCTAGTGCTTGCATGATAAATATCCACATTCCGTTGCAATAACTTGACTAATTTTGAAGTGATGTTGCTCAGTGTAGTCTGTTCACCTGTTCATTAGTCACCATCCATTTTCGTGCCTCACCAGTTCCTTACGAGCACTCATACTGCCAATTTCATTACCAACCTCATCTTGCTACCTATTGCTGCTCTTGAATTATCCTGTTCACCCATTCCTGCATCCGAAGGGTATAGAAACCTTCAAAAGAGAGCCACTGCATTGTTGCTAAGAGTGACTGCATACTTCACAGCACTGTGAACAGTCAAGGTTTGCAAGAAACCAATCCAGAAAAGCAAAACCAAATCAGTCAGGAACATTAATTTCTTGTACATCTGGTACATACATATATCCTTCCACAACCACTTCTTCTGATGAGACGCAGGTTGTTTGTATAGGTGCAGTGCTTTCTGCTACCCACTAATCAAATATGTTTGTTAGGTAAGGTCACTTAAAAGTAAGGAGTGCCACAAAATATCAAACTGCCCAACTGCAGGTCAGAGCACGATCCTCTCTCGTCCTGTATCTCACTGTGGACCAGATTCACAGTCTGGCTTGTAACAAGCAACAGCGGTATCTCATAGTTTGGAAATGCAGATACTCCTTATAAGTTCAAAATTATAGGGAAGATGGAAGAGAATAGATCTGTGGAGATTTTCAAGAATACCTGGTAATGGAAAGAGAGGACTCAAAAGGCACATGACTTTTGTTGGGGTAATATAGAAAATAGCTCATCAGTGACAGTAGTTGTGAGGTCCATAGCTGTCAGCAGAGCTACATCATTTTAAAAATAGTCAAAATTCTCCCACTCAAGAAAATCCAGGGACAGCAAAACCCCTTAAGTAAAATTCAGCTGCAATAGCTGGAGTGTGTACCCCATAAAAAGGCAAGAAGTACTTCTGTGTCTCTCCACCTCTACTGTATGAATAGGACCCTCTTCTTGGTTTCTGTTACCTCTTCTACAGCCCATATATCTCAACTCACATCCTGGACAACCAAACAGCAGCCATAACTCCATCCATAAGTGTAACACACCAAAGCAGGTTTCAATCCTGCAATTTCCTCATAAAAATTAATACCAAATGTAGAAAAAAATCACTTAAACATAGATCAGCCATTCAGACATTTCCCTGAATATTAGAGAAACACAGCTTACAGCTACCATTTTTCACTGTATCTCGCTTTCTTAAACATCCCAACAGAAAACCACATGCAGAATTACTTAAAGTGTAATTCATGAAAGCCACACCAACCCTAGAGTAATCGTTGTAACATAGGAACTTATAACCAATAAACATTGTTTAAAGTACAAGACTGTATGCTGGTGGCTCTGGACTGAGGTGGGAGTATGTGGGTTGTGGGTGATGGAGAGGAAGTAGTTGGGGTTGAGAAGAAAAATTGATCAGTGGACTGTAAATGGGGTGTGGAATGATTTAACTGCTTGTTTGTTTTCATTTGTGGGCTGTGAAATTCAGGAGCCTTGTCTCAAAGTTCATGAAGATCTGGTGCATGAGTATGTGTCTGTAGTGTGTGTGACTGTAAAGTAAAATTAAATACACATCAAATTTTCTTGGAGAGGAAGTAGATTAGAGTCTGGTTCTTGCCAGTGCATCGGAGTAAAAATGGTGTCATTTAATTGAGAAGTTATGAGATGACACTAGCAGAAAGTGAGTGAGAGCGAATGAGAGCCAAAAGCTATAAATATATTACTCACGCCCAGTGTTTTACTGAGAACTTATAGAGCAGCATTTAAAGAACCGAGACAACATCATCTAAACGCACCCTCTTGTGTTTGTTCTGAAAACAGCAGGTCTGTGCTCAGTAGTGGGACAGGAGAAATCTTCTTTTCAGTTGGTAAACCCTTTACAGCAATGCTTAACGACATTTTAAAGACTACACTACATATCCTAACTCTGAATATAAAGGCAGCATCAAGTACCATGTAAAGATTTTTGTAAAAAATGAACTTCAAATGTGCAAAATCACCTTAGTAGAAGAAATCCTGAAATTCTGACAAAGCTATTCCTTACAGAGAAATCTCAGATGTGCTTTGGACGTGAAAGATACTTGCATCTTCAAGTGTTTTCTATCTTTTATAATAAAACCATTATAGAAGTGCAAAGTAGACAAATGACAAACGTGAAAGGATATTTTGTTGAAATGCAAGCATAGATTACAAGGCTTTAAGGGTGGCATTCAAAAAAAAGTCAAATGTGTGAGTGAAGTTTTACTAGAGAAAAAATAATATATGTAACAGGTTCTGTTGCTGTTCAAACCTAAACTCAGAACTGCACATGAATAAGTGTCAACTTCACATTTTGCTTGGAAATCTGACCACTCAAAAAGTGCAGTATATTTTGTTAAAGGTTTACTGCCTGTGGCTTGGAAGCACTAATATTAAGTACAAGAACTTTAAACCAAAACTAAGAGCTGCTTTGGCACCTGTTTTTATAGCTTGCATACTTGAGGTTTATTTAAAATCTGATCTGCAGACTACTCTGATGCAAACTTGATCCTTCAGGTGCTGGTGGCATTATTGTTCATACACTAGTCTCACTTGACTAAGTAAGTACATGCAACCATTTCTGCAGTAAAATATTACTTTTCCAACATTTTCTGTCACAGAAGTTAAAAAATCTGGGTAGGAGATTGGTTGGAATGATTAGGGGACACAGACACATATTGGGAGACTTGTAACTAAACAGACAAATCTAGAGTTAAAACAAAAACAGTTGCAAGATGTCATTTCATTTTTTAGTTTCTAACTGTTTGAAGAATGTCTGCTTGTGCTGAAATCCTGAGAAAATACATACACAGATACTTTTCAGACAATTCCAGTAGGCCTTGGCAATTTTTTTATCGATACTCATTTCAATGTATGTTTTGACTAAGGATGAGTAAGAGTTATATCTCAGTCTTTTGTCAAGATTTTCATCCTCACCTTAGCTCTTACAGATCCTTATTCATGTGAATACCTCTGCAAGCATGGTCTGTCCCACAGTGTTAAGAAAGAAAATAGAAAAACTCTACTCCTACTAGTGGAGTTTTACAGGACTTGGACCCAAATGCCCGCTGTTGTGGCATATGGTCACTTTCATGATTCTTCTTATGCAAAATGTTGGGGAGAGTTGTAATGCAATTTGGAATTTGGGCATCCTTTTGCTATTTTTCCTGGTGTAGAATGCTTCGTGTTTCATTTGTCACAAATCAAGCCCTGTGCATACAGCTGTAAAGCAATCCTCTTCCTGCTTCATTCCTAACTGCTCATGGAAATGTTAAGCTCTGAATAGACAACTGCTAGCTACTTCATTACTGTCTTCCGCAAAATGTTCTTTAAGAAGTTCTAGCAATAGTGAAGGCAATCATCACTCTGTGAATTCATTCCAAAACTAAAGATGAGAGAAATCACATGAAATTTCCTAGAATCTGTGTGCTATTATCACTCAGCCCTGTAGATCCAAAATGTCTTTTGTGGATTTTCTCCTACCTCTTTTAGCCAAATGCCTATTTTTCCCTTTGATGGTGATTCACATTACAAACAATTAGATCTTGCTCAATATTATCTTTCCATGTTCTTCTTCATTGGCCTGAGGATTGAAGCTCGTAATGGTGGCTGTCCAAAGTAAGCCTCACTGGTCTGTCTTCCATCATCCTAACCACATGCTCTGCCCACTCAGGTCACTGGGATTTCACTCCGTTCACTGCATTTGGCTCTTCATAGACCTCCCACAGTCCCTTGTTCAATAGTTCTCTCCACACATTGCTCTCTCTTACTGGCCCAAACATTTATCACAGGACTTTATTCTCAAAGATCTTTAACTGTCTTTTGTTCTTTTTTAGTAAATTCTTTTGTTTCCCATCCACATAAAACAACAGATCTCCCAGTGGTTCTATATATTGGCAGCCTGGTCTTACTCTGCAATTGCCTTGAGCTAAACATTATCTTCAGGGAAAAGCAGTAACTGTTCCTCCTCTGTACCAATTGCAGTTTTCATCACCAGAATGTTGCTGAAGTTTCTGGAATTCACGGCTGGAATACCTGATTTGGAAATTAACTTTAGAAATTATGATTTTAACAGTTTTTATTAAATGGCTATATTTATCAGATTTTAGTAATATTTCATTCATATCTATCATAATGTTTTAATGAGTGTTTTCTTTTTCCCTGTCACAAAAACAATAAAGTTTCAAAGCTAAAATGTAATTTCTTAATTTGTTCCAAGTTTCTAGTATGAGTTATGTATGTATTATCAGATGTACTTCCCAGAGCTATCGTTATTTTTCCTGTTGCTGACCACCAAGTTACACAATTCCAATAGTGCATATTGTTTCCAGATTAATATGGAGGTTTCCCATACAAACAATAGTTTTATTACATTTTACCCATATTTACATTTTAAAAAAATCAAATCCTCGAGTATTTGATTCCATGGCAGAGAGGGAACATAATATGCTATAAAATTAGCCTTAAATCATGTAAATATCCCCTAATTCCTTTAGCTCCAGGCAAAAGATGGTATCTCTGAGAGAAAAGATTTTTAAAGCTTAAGGACTCCTATTTTGCATCCAAGCAGTAAAAGCCACTAAAGTATTGCTGTTACCTTTGTATCACTATTTGTGAAGAACAAAGGCCTTTTTAAGCAGTGAAAAGCATATTGGTGCAATTAAAGTCTGTTAATAACAATTGAAAGTATTTTCATAAGTCAGTGCAAACTGGGGGTTTAATCTTTGGTGAAAAGATTTAATCAGGAATTGCTGTAAAAACCGCCAACTTGGTAAGGAGTTAGAAAGATAATTTATCTCCTGTTCATCTGTCTATATTATTCCCATTTGATATTGCCTTGTAAGCTCAGTCTTTATCCGTAGCTTTAATTTCATTCTTATGCTTCTTTTACTCTTCGGCAGAACTCAGTATGATCACAACTTCTGACAAGTCTTAAAATTAGCCAGGCTGTAAGAAATTCCTGTTTGGAAGCGCACTTCGTTGTAAATGAAAGTGCAAAATATAAGCATAACCAAGAAAGAAACAGAACAAGAATCAGAATATAATGCAATGAGAGCACGGGAAGGTTGGACATCACTTTAACAGGGTTAGGCAGAAGCTCACTGTGGAAGAAGTTATGCTCTCTGCTAAACATTTTGCCAATGGAATAAACAATCCCTGACATTTGGGAAATGGGCAGCAGCACACAGTAACGCCAACAGACTCACTTAAAATAATGTGTAAATATTAATATAAAGAAACTACTTTTGCTTGCAGGTGTTTTGTTGGCTGCAAACCTCTCATATTGTAGCTTGCTAGAAAGCTACCAATCAGACTATTTAATTTTTTTCCTTTACACAGGTAACCAGGAGCTTAGCATCAGGCAAAAGCTTTTTTGCCTTGCAGAAGGTTGTTCCCATGCCATTTTGCTCAAGCCTGATGTTGCTAACCTCCACTTCACGCCAATAGGCATGTTTGTCTTCATACAGGACCTCAAGCCAATTTAAGCAGGGAGAAGAGGTGATGGAGGAACCCTGGAGGCAGCTTCCCTGTATGAAATGTTCATGGGAGTCCTCCCTTTACCCTGCATTTTTTCTGTCCTTCTATGTAGAATGTAAGACCTTTTGACAAATGACTGTTTCTGCTTACAGACCTAGTCTCGAGTCCCTGAAATAAACAGAAAGACTTTCATGGTCTTAAGTAGCACTTGATTCCCAGAGCGTGCATATGCAATAACCCGTCTAGGCCAGACCATGTCAATGCCGTTGCGGTTATAGAGAAGGCAGCTGTAACTCTGCCATGAAGGCTCAGTTACTGTGTCCCCAAAGCAGAGAATGTATTACTCAGGCAGCAAATCCACCCTGTATTTACAACACAACTTTGGAGTGCAGGATGAGTCCTTTTAAATCTCCAGGTAAATACATTATCTTAATTTAGCCCATAATTTGTTTAAAACTGGATCTGTCCTTCAAGAAATTTAGCATCTGTGTCAGTGTTTTCTTTGAGTCTGGTTTCACATAATGGTAATCCAAACACATTAAGATTAGGGCAGTCTGGCACCTAAATAACTTTAACTCTGCCCTTCAGTGATACCACAAGTAGAGAAAACATAGGATTGGGGAATTTCATGTGCTTTTAAAAATGAAATATAATCTAATCAAGGACCACAAATACAAAATGCTTTAATTATAATCATATAATTGCCACACAGTTAAAGATGTTTCAGAGCCTTAATCTTCATTGATTACCTTAATGAGCGCATCTCTCTTAAGTTTAATCACGTTTTCCAGCTTTGACTTTGATGTAATTGAAACAAATCTGTACAATATTTTTCCTTAAATTAATTGTTTTCTTGGTTTTAACACTGTCTTAATTTAGTTTTTTTTATCAGGGCATACCAAGTAATTAATTTCTAAAATGAGTAGCTATGTGCTTAAATCAATGGAAAAGCTCATTTTTCAAGAAATTCTTATAGCATGTTAGAAAATACTTCACTTGCATTGAATTAAATATCCTACCAGTAGGATATACAGGCAGATTACTGAGCTTTATAACTCAGTAGATATATCTTCATGTATAATATGAATATGAATATCTGCTTTTACATAAAAATCTTTTAACAGTTTTTCACATTATTTCTTTTTTTTTTTTACAAATCTCCCATTATTGCAGTGATATTGGAATTTGATCACATAGCATATTTCATTAAAAACAGTTCAGAAAGCAGAACACAAAAAGTAACTGCAAATTTGCAGTTTATATATGTCTTTGTCTTAGGAGTACCTTGTCTGCGGTCTAAATAGGTTAGTTTTCCATGTGTTCCTACAAATTGCTCTGTCAATAAATGCCTTTGATCAAAATCTAGGGAGGAGCACCACCCTTTGATTACTATGCCTATTTCTTGAAGCCACTCAATAGTAAAGGATGATAAGAACGGAGATAAAAGGTTACCAATGGCCTGAGATTTGGAATGTAATTGAAAGCTACAAATCAGTGGGGTGCTGTTTAAAGCGTATAAACGTGAGATCATGAACAAGAAATGCTAAGAGTGCGTGTTTTGCATGTTATGGTTATGAGGGCTATTCTTGGTTCTTATCAATGTTGAATCACTAATGACCAAGCACTGCATTTTGCAAAGGCAGTAAATTAAAGGTGGGACTTCTAGGACAAGTCATTGAAAGATTTTCATGTAAAACTGTCCTAGGTATGCTTTTCTTTTTGTATCAAAACCTGGCAGTCTGGACCTGATATGCACTAGCAATGCCTACGTTTGTGGAGTCACAGTCAACAGAAACGGTAGGAAAACATGAGGCTTAGGTCTCAGGTCCTGCTGCAGTCAAGAGGGGGAACTTGCAGTCATGCAGCCAGACATGAGGTGAAAAGGGAGGGCAACCCCTGACAAGCTCTCCAGGGGCTGCGTAGTGGTGGATATAACAGAAAGGTGCCTCCCAGTTAAGAAAATGATGGTGGCAATGACAGCCATTAGCAAGAATCTTTTAGAAATAACCCTATCTAGGCTTCCTTTTTGCTATAACCATTTTCAAAACAATTGCTAATTCAGTATGACCCAGCCCGTGCTACTCCATGACCATAGTACCTTACTTTCCTGATGTCCCTTTCTTTCAAAAGGGGGAATTCAACCTCAGTCTAGTGAAATTGAGACAGATGGTACCATCTACAAGCCTGATGGGAAGCTGGTTGTAATGCTTGCTTTAATGTTTGGCTGAATCAGGACTAGAGCAAAAAAAGAAACAAAGAAGTATCTCAAGATCANGGGGAGTAAGTCAAGCTCTAAATAAACACAATTCACTGAACTATATGGAAAGTATCTAATTTTGGCAGAACTATTTTACATGTGATTGGGTAGTAAGAAGAGCAACGACCATGTGAATAACAATTTGCTTTGTTCATGCTGCTCATTCTCTGTTGACTCTAGCACTTTTAGAGTTAACTTCAAAAACACTTGAGGCCCTTCTTTTTTGATTATATAAAACCCAAAGTGTACTTTAAGCTAGGATACAGCTCTGCTCCTAAAATTTCTGCAAGAGTTTTCTATGATGTGTATATTGCTTCCTTTGATTGGACACTAGGAATCAGTTTCTGGGACATTTTGTGTTGAATATGCTGAAAGAGACACATAGCATGGCTGAGCAAGTGATTATACCTAAAACCTGAGCCTATCCAGTAGTCCATGCTGAGACAAAGCCCTGTCTGAGACCAAGATTGTCCCTGCCTTCAGGCACTTTCTAGTCCATTCAGGACAATTATTCAGGCATTCATAAAAGAGCATTAAAATTAATACTTTGTTTATAAATACATATTTTCCATGAAGCTCACACTTATTTCTAGACAATGGGAAAGCTCTCAGGGTGATTGTAAAGCATAAAATATATCTCTAGAGTGCAAGAATGTGAAAATAGAGATTAATCTAAGAAGAGAATAGTAGTATGATGATTATCCTTAAATGGTAGCTGAGCTTGTTTTAGTTACTAGCTAAATAGTTATTAGCTATTCTACATATATAACTAGCATGCAGTTACCATGCACTAAAGACTGGAGTAGTCACTGAATAATTGTATTTGTTTTATTTAGTTGAAGCTTATATAAGCAGAAGTTTTTCTTGTCACTTCAAAAGGGCTAGGAGTTTACCCCCAGCTTAGCTACCTCACTCAGTTCCCTGGAGAAAGTGAGAAACTACAGATGGGATTTATCTTAGTTATAGCTGCTTGAAGGCTAGGAGTCTAGTCTGCACCACTTACCCAGACTTCCTGTATAGCTGGTGAAAAATTATGGTCATCTTCCTATGCAATAAATTCCGTTTACCTCGGATGCTTTATTACAGCTATGTAGCTGTGAATCTATAGCTACGCTCTCCTAAAGTGTCATGGAAGAGGCACTGTTTCTTCCAACTTCCTCTAAGCCTGAAGAACACTTCACTCTGGGATGCTTCCTACACTGCTGTGTTTGTGAGGTTAGCTCTGTATGGCCTGTTCTACCTAGCTTTTATTTTCGACAAATGCTCTAACTTCAAAGAATCCCTGTTGACTTTCTTTGTTACCAGATACAGTCAATGAGATGATTAAGCCAGAGTCAAGCACGAATTGCTAAGGGGGGCAAGGAAGACTTGCAGTCAGAAGGCTGAACTTCTGGCTGGAGCATCTTTCTTATGAGGAAACACTGAGGGAGTTGGGTCTTTTTAGTCTAGAGAAGAGAAGGCTGAGGGGGGATCTCATAAATGTTTACAAACACTTAGAGGGAGGGTGCCAGGAGGAGGGTCCAGTCTTTTTTCAGTAGTACCCAATGATGGGACAAGGGACAATGGGTATAAAATCAATATAGGAAGTTCTATCTCAACATGAGGAGAAACATCTTTGAGGCTGGCAGAGCACTGGAACAGGCTGCCCAGAGAGGTGGTGGACTCTCCGACTCTGGAGACATTCAAAATCCGCCTGGATGCCATCCTGTGCAACCTGCTCTAGGTGGACCTGCTCTGGCAAGAGGGTTGGACCAGATGATCTCTAGAGGTCCCTTCCAACCCTTAACTTGCTGTGATTCTGTGAACACATGAGACTGTAGCGACTGCAATGGCAGTGGTGCAGAGCCATGGTCCAGGCATTTGGGAGCTGCGTTTTCTGAGATGAGCACATGGCAGAGAGGCCATATGAAATAGTTTACTAATCCATATCTCTGCTATAGCTCTGGCTGTATGAATAATTATATTCTATTTCAAATAACAGACAAACAGATAAGTTTAAAGCTTCCTCCTTAGTAGTGATTTCAGCGGCCTGTTGGTTTGATTTTGGCTTAGACAGCTTTGGACCCATCACAAAGACTGCTAAATTTCTCTGCTAAGCAGCTACTATCTGAAAATCAGCACCTTCTTAAACCATTTCTCATCTGAACCTTGCATTTTCAAAACCAAGTCAAGCATGGTTTTATAGTCTCCATACCTTCTGTAATGAAGATTCACAACTTCTGCAAACAGTTTTTGAGAAGGAAAGACTTGAAAGACTGTAGTCTTAAGGGACCATGTAATCTGCTATTTTATTCAAGCTTATCTTCATCGTTAACTCCGTGGGACAGTAACTGCCTATCCATAGACCATCTAACCTGTTTCCTTGATTGGAGCTTCTAGTTCCTGCTGTGAAGAAAAAAAATAAGGAATCCTTACTCTGAGCAGCTTTCAAAGTTAAGAGCAATTACTGCAGTATAAACCTAAGAATGGGTGGTAAAATCATCAGGGATTTATTTGAATGTGTTCTAGTATTTTGAAATTATCAAGAAGAAATAATCTAAGTAAGATGTTTGTCTAACTTGCCAGGAAAGGGCTACATCAGGCTGAATTTAAATGTCATATACTTGTTCATTGCAAGTTGAAAGAGAATTTGATGCCACTAGTGTAGTTTGATGTTACATCTAATCACAAGAAATTGCACTGGTATCCCTCAAAGGGGGTTGTCCTGCTCTTGCATTGCTTCTTTCATATGCTCCCTGCCATGTCACTTGCCTTGGACCTAACAAGCAAGTGACCAAAGGGTGAGTTAGTGCATTTTGCTCTTCCCGTGGAAAAGTAATCCACCAAAAGAAAAAAGAAAAGAATAATTTTCTGTTGCATCAGTTCACTAGGCCATCTCATCCTCTGTAGAGCTGGCACAAAGAAGGGGGAAAATGCAAATGGTCAGAGAAGGGAACATGACCAGTTATTCTGGAGGAAGTCTGCAGAGCTTTGAGTATGATGAACCTCAGACCCTGGTCTTACAAGTGGTTTAATTTGATCTAAAACCAGACTGCTGCCAAAAAGCCCTATAGCAACCCCCATGCTGCTGGGAATAGGTTTTCACGTTGTCCTTAGCTGTCATTGCATCTAATTGTACCCACACCAGGTACCTTAGGTACAACAAAACTGCTTTGCAGTATCGGTAAGACCAAAAACTGATTTTTTAAAAAAGCAGCATTTTCTGAGTTCTTTTTGGTAAATTAAAATTTCGCTATGTCAATTCCCTGATCTAGATCATGGGGTAATTATCTAATTGCTGGAGTTGGCACAGGAAGAAATGTCAAGGTGCAGGCAGGGACTAAGAAAGGCTTGGTGCAGCGCCTTTGCAAGTTCATTCATCTTAAAGCAAATGTGAGATGTGAACACACAGGCTACAGCGGATATCGGGTTTAGATCTAAAGCACAAAGAAGGATAAAATGCCACCTGTGTTGTAAATTTGTTACATCTTTTAATGCATAATATCTGTTTTATGCTTTTAAGGTTCATATTCTTCATGAATATATTAAGATGTACAATGTGCAGAAGTAAGTACAACAGCTCTTCTGCTAAGCTCATTTTCAGCAAGTGTTTTCTCTTTCTGTACTGCTATAGTCATTATTCTGAATATCTATAAATAATGCACACCATCGTGAAGATAATTTCTGGTTTTGATCTGTTGATTCAAATAAAATGTGTCTCTAATTAGCTTCTGAAAGGCAGTATTATATATGCTGGGTTAAAAAGTGCCACTTTTTTAAGCCTAGAGGGATTCTGTTCTGCTAAAAGAAGAGGCTGTGCATAAATCCAGAGTATAACATAAACAGTTAAGGGACTTAGCTGTACACCAAATGTGGATTAGAGGCCAACAGCTTCATGATATATTTCTTTAAGATGCGTAACCAATTTTTACACCATGTATTTCTTCCTTATTTCCATTAAACATGAGGCATATGTATGCGATTCCTTTAGTGTAAAGGTTTTATTTCTCTTACTTCACACCTTCTCAGGACCTTCCTCCTATCAAAGAAATATCTTTGATATTTCTTGCAACTTCAACATCTTCATGGGACAGAGAGGCTTCACCTTTGCTGTGCTGCACCATCTTTGTTTCTGGTTGTTGCTTGCAGCTAGAACAGGTCTTTAATTTTCAGTAAAACTTCTGCTTTGCAAAACCTGCAAATTGAGTCCACCTTCTGAATATAATGATCATTGTTAGGCATCTTAAAGGGTGATCCTTGTGTGCAATTCTTTTAGTAGTTCTTATCTTTTGCTTCCTGTGACAATATGTTGTGGAAAACAGGCATATGCCAGTATTGGAAAAAATAACTGCATTTAATAAAAAATATAAATAATGCTTTCAAAAGGTGAAGGTACTAAATACAGTAGTTTTATCATTGTATATTTTTTCAGAAAAATAGAGTAGGAAATCACTAACTGTTGTGATAAAAAACTAAGGCATAAAAATATCTTGAGGAAAAAAATGTCTAAAATGAAATCATGATTGACAAGAGTCAATTTCCCATTGATTCCTATGAGGCCCACATTTTACCTCTAGCATTTATACTAATTATGCTTACTATTAACTCCTTCATCCTCACCATGAGACAGTAAACATTTTCTCTTTTCCTTCTTAGAGAAATTTGGGGATGCACAGCATTCACTCCTATAGATTTCAACAGCCTCCAAGCCAGAGGTCAGCATCTTGTAAGTGATGTGGTCACAATTTTGAAAAACGCTTGATCCCAACTTGTTCCTTATATTTCCTGTGGCAACAGGAAGGAGGGTTAAAATATGACACTTCGAGTTTACCTGCCGATTCTCTGTTGCACAAGCCCCACAAAGGTACTTGATGCAATGAGCTACTTTTAGCTCCAAGCATCTGAGCTCCTTCCCATTTTTTACATATGAAGCAATAATGTTGTGGGGCCTTTCATCTTTATGGGCTTTCATGGTGTTCATTGTGAAACAGTTCAGGGGAAACCTGGGAATTGAAAGTGATTAATGAGGCTGCCATGCTGCCATTAATTTAATGGAGAAGCACAGAAGATAACTACCCATAGTCACCACAGAAAGGATGCAAGACACCACCCAGCCTCTTTCAACTCATGAAAACATCCCCCAAAATACCTCTAAAATATGAATAGTGGCAAAAAATTAGGAGCAAGTCAGGTATCCATACCTCTTTGATCTGCAGGGCAATGTAACACCCAGAGGCCTAACATTATATTTCTTAATTTTTAATTAGTTAAATAAGCTACTGTCAACTGGCTGCTGAATCCATAGAGTACAGGGGATTAACAAACACATGAGTATCCATTCTTTTTACAATGAAAAATATAGAACTATGTCTGGTTTTGTGAATCAAACACAGATCCAGACATATGCTCAACCATGACATTAAATTATGAGCATAATCCCTAAGTCAGTTTTGGCTTGTGACAAAGAACAATCTCCCAAACTGCAGTGGGGGCAATGACTGTTATCAACAAACAGTTTTGATTTGGCCACCTGATTCTAACAGGAGGATTCAAGCATTAAGATGTGAGCTGTGTCATACCATTTAAATGGCCAGAAAGCAGTTTGTGGCCCATATTATTTACAGGTATAGATATACTGTAAGTGTGTCAAAGAAGATGAAATTTTCCAATGCAACATAAAAAGCCAAAAGGACTGGTGCTTTCACATTCCTAAGCACAACACCTACAACACACACACACAAATTCCATTGAAATTAAGGTGTATAAAAATACACTTTAATGTATCTTAATGCAATGTTTACTTTAAAAAAAAATGTTTTCTTTATTAGAATCTTACTCAAAATATCACTGGTTTTGGTAAAAATACATTCTAGTAATTTATTTTGGTTTAAAAGCTAAAAAGTTTATCTTTTGACTTGCATCATAAATATAATCTAGGTTTTTTCCATCACATTCCTCCAAAATTGAAATGTGGAATTTGCCATCAGGAATGCTGGATGTTAAAACAGCTTCTGTATCTATCTCTATGCATTTTTACACACCTTCAATTTCAGGAAAAAAAACAGCAGAACTGAGTCAAAAGAATCAAAGTCCTGCTCTTGAGCAATATCAGCTGCCTACCTCAATGGAAAAAAGAAATCTCCATAGAGATTCAGAAAGAGATCAAACCAGGGATTTCTGGTAGCCGCATCACTTATCATTGGGTACAGTGCAAAAGTTCCAGGTTATTCCAATATCAAAGTGGGGAGAAAACACCCAAAAGATATAAATAAGCTGATATTTAATAGCACTAAAGAGAATTCAAAGAAATTAACAGATAACATGCATTTTACATGAATACAGGAGTGTCAAAACTGATTTAATTTGCTTTGGTAAATAAAGAATAACATCCAAGCATACATGCTTATCTCTTTTGAAAAGATAAGTGTTCCATGTGGAACTCTTTGAAAAGTGAAAAGATAAGTGTTCCAGAGGCCAGTAGCCTCTGCCTGCAAGACTGAGGTTTTATCTTATTGTATCTTTTCCACATCTAGTAATCAACAGTGATCTTTCCCATGTGGAACTGCTTTGGCATTCTGACTTCATTTTAATCTTACTTTTAGCTAGCTACAATTGCACTTTAGAGTATGATTCATAAAAAGCAAAATCAGGTTGCCAGGGTCTGGGTCTTAATAAGCAGTTTTGTGATATCTGCTTTCCTGCTCTAATAGTTCAAATAAACCATTGCTGAGACAGCAGAAATTAATGCTAATAATCACCTGTACACTTCCCTCCTGTAATCCTTTAGCACTTACGACGGTGAGAATTACTGCTCTCTTCTTCAATGCAGAAGGTGAGAAAATCTGGCAGCATGGCCATGTACCTATAATATTGTTCAAGCTGCAAGCACTGGTGTATGATATGCATATGTGATAAAATTTCTGAGAAGAAATATGATCAGACAAATCATAATGCAGGTTGTGGTTTCACTTAACTGTTTTAGTCCATGAACATATTTGACGTTTTCTTACAGCAAATTTAATAAACTCAAACATCCCTAGACTTCCTGGCCACCACTGTCCTTTACTTGTAATCTTTAGAACTTGAATGGCTGGAGGTAACTTACACAGTCTGTTCATGCTACCTTTGCTACTTACACTTTAATCCAGTATAAAGCAAATAAACTTTCATCATCTAGGCACTTAAGCTAATTACATTTAGCCAGAACCTCAAGTACTGCAATCAGTTCTATATACAGCCATTACAAAGCCAAACATCATAAAATCCAAATGCAAAAAACATGGCAACTTAGCTAACAAATTTTCTTTGGCGTGAAACATAAACAAAACCATATCAACCACTGTAGCACTTCAGATGTCAAACTGTTTATCAGTGTTTTAAAATAAAACCTTATTTTACTATGATGGTTATATACATGTACATTATTACTAAAATGTACTTTCATTCAAATATTAGAAGACGTTAGTGTAACTAGTAAGTTGAATCTTTGAAACTTAGATACCCATGTGTTCAATTTCTCAGAATAGTAATCATAAGTTACAAAGTTAATTTTAGTTTAATTTGATACTGTCTATTGTTTTTTCCATTGAAGGGATTTTCTGTATTTTCATTTCTGTGCCACAAGTATTGGGGGAATAACTGCTTTTCCAAAAACTGCTAGTAGACATCATAATTAAACAGGGTCTTTTTCAAATCAATCCAACTTTTAACACTTGAGTTAACCTTACAAATTTCTTTCCAAGTCATACTAAACAGCTGGTAAAATAAAACTAAAAGAAAGACCTCATAGAAAAGAGAAGGGATGCAATCTAGCTGCCTTATTTTTGGCAAAACAATGCATATTTGTGACAGATTGTGTGATATATTAGCCTCCTGTCCTGCGCAAGTGCATTAACACGCTGATTTCGGAGCATATTACTCCATTCTGCACAGTGAAAACTGCTTTTAATATTCCTTGGCTATATGTAATCCACTAACAATATAAATTAGTTCAAGGTCCAGAAGAGATCATTTTAGCTTTAGAAGGCTTTGCAGTGCTTGATTCTTCTCTTGCATTGCTAGTGTAAAACTTTTTCAGCTTCAGTATTCTGATTCCCAAACTCATTGTCTAGTTCATATTGCTGTTCATCGCCTTAGGTTCGTAAGGTTGTTTACATAAAAGTAAGCCCTAATTATTGTGTGGGTTTTATAGGATCAGTACTTACTGCACCTCATTTTGGCAGTAAAAATTCCATTTAAGATAATTTGGGAGTTTTATATCTTATTAATTCATTGTAACTTGTTTACCACTGGGTTCATTTAGCAAAAGGTGCACTGAGAATGAGTGTGGTGTTCAGTTCCTTTTGTTGTTAGAAAAGTAATTTGAAAAATGATCATCTGGCAATTCCTGGAGGCAGCCTGTGAGCTCATCTGCTTTTGAATCATTATGAATCTTCAGTGCCTGTGAAGCAAACATGACACCTAGAGTTCATCAGGGATTTCCCGTTATGTCATTTTGAATCAGTGTCAGTTAGTCAAAACTTCTTAGTGGGTTATTTGCACCGGTTCTAATGAAGGTGCAATTCTTGTCCAAAGTTAGAGAAGGAGGGTAACCCACATTAGACTAGTCAGTATTTTGTATTTGAGAGAATAAGGTTCAAGATTTAGATCTAGTAATTTATTTTTTTAAATTATTTAAGTAGATTTAAGCAGGTCCTATAAAAAAGACTGAGAAGACCCACCTCAACGGAAGCAGATGGTGGAGTCATTCTCAGGGGATTTTAAAGCCTGAGGCAGGGCATGGGTATAGTAGGACAAGCTGAAAATGCTAGTACTCCTTTTTGGCTGCGGACTATTGCCCCCGCGCTCTGCTGGAGGAAAGAATCATATTCACGCTGCCTCAGAAAAAGCCAGTTAAGTTAAATTAAATTGTTAGTGTAGGTGTTTTGATATTGTCTGATACAGGCTAGAAGTGCTTTTGTAATTCTTCCTCTGCCTTCCTGCTGGCAGAGAGAACGGAGATTGTACACAGCAGGTGTTCCTTGAGCTGGGGGACACATTCTCCACTGCTTTAGATTCAAGTCCTTCGCATCTCAAGCAGAACATGCCATGGGTTTTCTCATAACACAGGTTTAGATCCTAACTACTGGTTCTCTCATCCTTTTCTGCTGTGAGATAGGAAAAGTCTTTCTTTATCACTCTTACTGGTAACTATTGCATCAGAGAAACTGACAGTGAAGGCACTGAAGAGCAGAAAGGTGAGATATTCCAGGATTCAACTATGCTGCTGCCATGCAAAATGCTTGCTAGTCAAAGTTTGACTAAAAGCTGCCTGTCATGGTTTCAGCTGGGATGGAGTTGACTTTCTTACTAGCAGCTGGTATAGTGCTATGTTTTGGATTTGGGATGAAAATAGTGCTGGTAAAACACTGATGTTTTGGGTTGTTGCTAAGCAATCAAGGCCTTTTCTGGTCCTCATACCATCCCACCAGTGAGTAAGCTGGAAGTGCACAAAAAGTTGTGAGGAGACACAACCAGGACAGCTGACCCCAACTGACCAAAGGAATATTCTATACCATATGACATCATGCTCATTATATAAAGTTGGGGGAAGAAGGAGGAAGGAGGGGATGTTCAGAGTGCTGGTGTTTGTCTTCCCAAGTAACCATTACACGTGATGGAGTCCCGTGTTATGGTTTGAGAAACCCACAACAATTTTTTGTTGTTTAGACAATCATTCTATCACCCAATGACCCCTCCCGACCCGGGAAGGGGAATCAGGATAAACAAGGAAATCCAGGTGCTGAAATATAAACAGATTTAATAGAATAAGACCAAATAATTAACATTAATAATGCTAAAGAACCAATATTGATTCCAATACAATATAAAATATACAAGAATTATACTCATTATATCACTAGGGAGCTGTGCGGCCCCAGCAGTGGACAGCAAATGTCGGACACTGCGAGCGTTATGGCTTCGGGAGGAAGGGAAGGCCTCAAGGGTCTGGCACTGCAGCAAGAAGTTCTCTGGATCACAGCCATCAAGGGACAGAGAGCACTTCACACCAAAGTATCTAATTTATATTGAATGTGACATTCATGGTATGAAATAATCCTGTTGGCCAGCTTGGGTCCAGTGCCCGGGTCTCAATCCTTCTCTCAGCCCTGCACTTGGCTAACTTGAAAAACAGTGAGACCTTGAAACCCACACGCCATAGCTGGCTATAGAGTAAATATTTTCACAAATCCAGACACTGGAGTCTTCCCAAGTGCAGTTTTCCCAAGTATTAGAAATTACTCCTGTATTGCTCATACCAGGACATTCTGCTTTCCTGGAGAGGGCTGAACACCTGCCTGACGATGGGAAGTACTGAATGAATTCCTTGTTTTGCTTTGCTTGCACACGTGGCTTTTGCTCTACCTATTAAACTGTCTTTATATCAATCCACAAGGTTTTTTCACTTTTACTCTTCCGATTCTGTCCACTGTCCCAGCTTGGGGGAGTGAGCAAGCAGCTGCGTGGGCCTAATTGCTGGCTGGGGTTAAACCATGACACTGCCTAAGCAAAATGTAAGTGGATTCCATGATTTCAGCATCCAAACACCAAGTTAAATGAGAAGCCTGACTTGACCAGTCCCCTCAACTCAATCTTATTCTATTAAATCTATTTATATTTCAGCCTCTGGGTTTCCTTGTTTTTCTTGATTCCCCTTCCCAGGTGGGGAGGGGTCATCAGGTGATAGAATGATTATCTAAACAACAAAAAATTGTTGTGGGTTTCTCAAACCATAACACTTAGTTTCCACCAAGAGTCAAGAGCAGTTAGATGACTAGTTTCCATGGTGATGCCTTCCTATGCAATTTTTTTTTGATGGCCATTAGATTTCTAATTTACAAATACATTTTAAAGCAAAATAAAAGTCATTCTTCTTTCACACACAGCTCATAAACTTACAGCTTGGTTTCTCCCATGGAGAAAGTTAGTCTGTGGGGAAAGATAGGGCCTGTGATCAGTGAGCAGTCACTGTAGAATTAGGAGTCTGGTTTAGCCTAACTATTTGATCATAGTTGAAGTATGGTAAGTTATGCAGTGCCTTTATATGAAATGCTGCTAGGATAGTATTCAGACACCTAGAAGGTCTCTTCTGGCCATACATTTTATTTTGGGATCAGTTTGGTATTAGCATATGCTTGCCATAATGCTTCAAATTCAGAGGTCTTATTCTCATCTAAAGTCAGGGGTCCGTGATGTAGCAAGGTCACATCTCCCTTCTGTCTCACTGGACAAGGTATCATAGGAATTGTCTGACACGGAGCATTCCAGGCCATTTATATTGGAAATTCAGACAGTGAAAGAGAATCAAGCTCGAGTCACGCAAGCTACAATTCCCATGAGGCATTGTGGCAGTTGAAAGATAGACATGGCTGCAGGCCAAGACTAGGCATTTGGGCACATATCTCTGAAAATGTCTATGCTTTAATTTTCTTGGCATGAGTGACACTGCATTCCAAAGTAAGGCCTATTTCTTCAGATGTCTGCCCTAATAAATGAGTTACTTGAAAATTTAATTTTCAATACAGCGCTAAAGAAGGAAATCCTTAATGTATTGTTGAGCCAGCCATGTACTTTGCTTCTTTAACCAGAAAGACAGAAAAAATATGTCAGCGTTTTCTTAAACACTTAACACATTCACCTTTTCCAAGTGACATGGATATCTCATTGCAATATTTGAACTGAGTTAAGAACAGCAGTTTCTTCTAATTGGGGGGGAACTTTCCTGTTTTTCCTTTTCTTTGTTTTTCAAAAAAATATATAGTTTTAGTGAGGGTCCAGTGGGCCGTTAAGGACTGTCTTTATTTTGGCTTTCCTTTTGACTGAGCTCTTTATAAGAGATGATGTGTGGTTTCCCTTTAGAAGAAGAGGAGTTTTGTGAGTAGTTAAGAGCAAGAAATTGAATTTGTTAGTGGTGCATTCCACACTTTTATGACTAAGCCTGTAGCACATGTCTATGTAACTGGTACATAACATGATACTAAATCAGCCCGCATAACTAAATTGCAACATACCATTGATTTTAGTCACTAATAAAACACATACATGTGTTTCAAGTGGTTTTCATTTTCTGTTTATTATTAAAGTGTGTTTCCTCTGTTGTGTTTCTATCGTTTTGATGTAAGAAAGAATTTTGCTTCCAAATTTAAGCTTAACTGTATTACTTGAGACATTCTTGGACCAGGCAAACAGCGACAAATGGCCATTTACCAAACTATTGTTCTTTAAGTTTGACCTCTTAAAGGTGCTACAGAAATCATGCCTGAGAGCTGGTGTTCAGGGAAGAGTAATTAACGGTCCAACTGATTGCATGATAGCACTATGTGGTTAACTTCACAGAAATGAACCACTTCTTGAGCTAAGGCCAGAACAATCTGTAAGCCTGACTAGCAAACTCCAGGAAACCAGCCCTCTGCCTCATACTCTGTTCCCTTCTCTCACTGATCCGGTAATTCCTGCCCCTGTGATTCACTGTCCTCCACTCTTCATTTTGTTTTTATCCCTTCTCTGACAGCAGAACTCTAACTCACTTCCATTACTCCTTTCCTCTTTTCCTGATCTTGCACAGCACAGTATAACTTAGAGGCCTAAATGCCTTCCCGCACCATAGATGTGTTTGCTCCTCCAGTTTTCCCATTTCCCTAAGTAATGTTCTTCAGAGTAAATCTACTTAATCCCAGTAATTTTTTCCGCATCTCTGACCCACTCCTTAAGCTTTCCATCCTCCTGTATCCACTTCTTTCTCTCCTCAGATGGCATCTCACTGACATCTTTGGAGAGGAAGTCAGCAAAGGCTTCTGCTTTGTCTTGCTTTCTCTTCTCCCCATCTTCCTCTCCTTTTCACTTGAGGCAGAGACGCTATGATGGCCTTCTTCCTCTCACAGCTCTGCTTTCTCCAGCAACCCCATCTCATCACCTGTTCACCCTCTTCCATGTTATCTATTACTCTTCCTATAGCTTTTGTTACTTGCCCCTTTCAGTACAATTCTGCTGCAGTCTATCCCACAGTCATGTCCCCACCCTTGCCTCTCCAGCAATTGCCCTATTTGCTTCATAAGTTCACTGAAAGAAAAATTGAGTTTCTCTCCTCTGGTTCCATCACAGAACATCTTGCAACCAACGCTTCTTTTATTCTACCAAAACGATGATTGCCAAGGTCTTTTCAAACCTTTAGATCACATATCCTTATCCTAGTTAGTATCTCTCATTCATTTTCAAATATTGGCTCACAAATATTAACAGGAACATAATGGCACTCTCAGCAGTTTATACTCATAATAAATTTTAAAACATGTACCTTCATTCATTTGCCTGCTTTGTTCATTATGCTTGGGAGGAACTATCCACAAACGTTGACAGGACATGGCTTCTTCACAGTCTTCTCTTTCCTTGTTGTCTGTGGATATTCAGACATTTGCTTGATTATTGGCCTGCAGAGACCTTTGCTTATCACTCACTACTTTTACTAAATTAATCTGACATTGCATGGTTTCCTTGTACTCATTTGTCTGAATCTGTTCCTTTGTCTTATCTTTAGATGATTTTTGAGGCAAGACTATGTTTTTTAGCCATTCTTCATAGAACTCTTCCCACGGTGGGGTCTCAGTCCATGACTAAGGCACCACTTCATTTCAGTAATAGCAGCCATACCTTAAAGGCTTAACTGAATTACAGCTGTATCTAAATGCACATAATTGTTAATAAACCAGACTCCTATTTTTATTGGAATTGTTTGAATTTAAGGCCTTTTTCAGTAATTTACTCTTCTTTGTAATTAAAGATAGTGAGAAACATATGGTTACCCCTTTTGATCTGAGCAAAGAGACATATTTTGAGATCTCATAGGTTATTCCCATTGGATGGAGAAATTGATGGGGTAATTTTTCTTTGATGTTTATTTTTGGTTATTTCTGAGAAGGTTTATTTCCAAGAAAGAAATTCCTGCTTTTTTGAAACCATCAGGATTCAAGCTAACAGAAATAATACATCCGCCAGTCAGTACCCAACCAAAAATACACTCTGTAGACTTCTCCTCGGGCATAAACTAGCATTGGTTCTTTTTACGCCTTCAATCCACTTCTGAGCTTTGCTCCACTTCTCAATTTGAAGTCTCTCTACACATACATATATCCATGCATGTCCAAGCTAAGCAAAACTGCTTCACTATTTTTGTTTGGATTTGCGTTTGGAGTCTGGAGACTGCTGCTTGCCTACCTGGAGGGGTTAAATGACCTCTTACAACTACTGTAAACAAAAAGCAAGTTCACCCCTGTCCCAATAATGCATCTATTAAACTGAGGTTTCTCTTAAGAACTGTATGCAGATGCATCTACTATGAATTTTGTGATATGGTCTGTAAAATCCTGACAAATAATAAACTACTTTTGTAACTTGGCTTTGTAAACCTCTGGAAAACCTGTTTCACTCAAAAACATAAAGGGTTTTTCACGAATGACTGGAAATGCAACATTTACATTGAGACATAGAGATATTTCAATTTTAAAGCTGCAAGAGAAGTAATTTTTTCATACAGCAAGGTAGAGAAATTTTGTAGGAGGTCCTTTACTAGCACTCACTGTGCTCTGTTTCAGAACCTATCAGAAATCCAGCCAGAACTTTTGCATGTACCTGTAGGCTTTGCTGTTGTGTGCATTTGGAAGACTCAGTTGTGGCTATAGGGTTATTTCATGTTGAATTTGTGGTGAAATGAACAAAAAGTACATCACAAACTTTATTATAAACTGTAAATAATGTAGTACAGGACTTGCTAAACCAGTTGTGCCAGGTCCTGCACTTGGGTCACAACAACCCCATGCAGCACTACAGGCTTGGGGAAGAGTGGCTGGAAAGCTGCCTGGCAGAAAAGGACCTGGGCGTCCTGGTGGACAGTCGGCTGAACATGAGCCAGCAGTGTGCCCAGGTGGCCAAGAAGGGCAACAGCATCCTGGCTTGTATCAGGAATAGTGTGGCCATGAGGACTAGGGAATTGATCGTCCCCCTGTACTCGTCACTGGTGAGACCACACCTCAAATACTGTGTTCAGTTTTGGGCCCCTCACAACAAGAAAGACATTGAGGTGCTGGAGCGTGTCCAGAGAAGGGCAACGAAGCTGGTGAGGGGTCTGGAGAACAAGTCTTATGAGGAGCGACTGAGGGAACTGGGGTTGTTTAGCCTGGAGAAAAGGAGGCCGAGGGGAAACCTTATTGCTCTCTACAACTACCTGAAAGGAGGTTGTAGCCAGATGGGAGGTCAGTCTCTTCTCCTAAGTAACAAGCAATAGGACAAGAGGAGACAAACTCACATTGCACCAGGGGAGGTTTAGACTGGATATTGGGAGAAATTTCTTCACCAAAAGGGTTATCAAGCAACTGGAACAGGCTGCCCCGGGGAAGTGGTTGAGTCACCATCCTTGAAGGTATTTAAAAGACAGGTAGATGTGGTGCTGAGGGACATGGTTTAGTGGTGATATTGGCAGTGTTAGGTTAATGGTTGGACTCAATGGTTTTAAAGGTCCTTTCCAACATAAATTATTCTGTGATTCTATGATTCTATATGTAAGAGCCGTGCTAGTTTTACCCACACACTCCATAGCTAGTATTTTGCTGTCACTTTTTATAAGTACATTAGAACTACCAGCTATTTTGTAAGTGTAATATGTGATGATACATTAAAGAATGTATAATGTATTTCTGACAGGAAAAATAATTTTCACTTGACTTGGGTTTTTTTTGCACTTCCAATGCTAAATTTGCCTGTATATTCTGTTGTACATACCCTGTATGCAATAACCTGTGTCTGAATGGCAGTCTTGCTACTGTGGGAGTAAAAGTTAATTTGGGATCTTATATGAATACTTTGGGTCATTTTCCTTGGACCTTAGTTCATGTTGAGATGCCCTTTGCTGCTTTAGTAATCCTATTGGACTGTTATCATTTCAGCTTTTTTATTCCCCCATAAATTTTCCACCTTTGCTAGTTCCCACAAATTAGAGCCAGTTCTACCAATGTTGAGATTCATTGAGTAAAGGAACATATGAATATGTCTTCACAGACACAACAGACAAGAATGTGCCTTGCCCTGCTTTTGAGATGGCTGCTTATGAGCTTGCTGTAGTCAGAAAGCTGGTTAGCTCTGTTAGTGCAGCTAGTCAAACCTGCTGAGAGGCAGACAGAGTGTTTTGGGAATAGTGCTCCCTAACACAGTTGTACAGCTCCTGGATTGTTCGCGACTTGCGCCTACCAAGCTCAAGACTGCGTGTCTATGCATAATCAAGGTTGACATTTCGTGTTTTAAAGATTGTGTTCTTCACTTGACAGTGTTCAGATCACTGGCGCATTGTCTTCATTCAGCCTTAGATCAGGGCAGCTACAGAAAGCTGAGTGGAAGACACCTGCTACAGCTGTATATATGCATCCTCAAATGATAAGTGCAAATTTCTGGAGCCCCATGAAAACAAAAGTTCTTTTTCAGTCTCATTTATAGTATAACAAAGTAGTTGTTATAAACTGTAACCTTTCAACACTGATCCTGATGAATATGCAGCAAAAAGATAAGGTTTTTGAGAAAAGCAATTGCAATGATCTAACTATAATAATACCTAGCTCTTGTACAGTCCTTTTCATCAACTGATCTCAGAGCACTTTAGAAAGGAGATCGGTATCATTACCCCCATTTTATTCATTGGCTTCATTTTCTTACAGTGCATTGTCTTGATTTGCAAAATGTATACAAAACTCTTTATATTCCTCTTTCAGATCTAATGTGAAGTGGGAGTTATACTCGCTCTGGCATGAGAGGGTGCTTTTTGCCTTTCACATCCTCCAACCCCTACGCACACAGACCCCTCTATTTTTTTCTGACTGAGTGGTTTTGCAGAGCTGAGATCAAAAGGAAATTTATCAGTATCTGTCTCCCTTCAGACCATTGAAGCCAGACTTCTGACAACTGTGTAGCAGCCTTAAAGCTGAAAGAGGCATCAAGAACAGGGAAAGAAAAGAGAGAAAAGGAAAAGTCCCATGGCTACACTGTCATTGTCAGATTATGGAGGAGGAAATGGCAGTGTGAGAGCACCCACAGATGCTTTGAAGGTAGGGTAGCAAGGGCTGGGGACTGTGGCCTCCCTTGATTGTTGGTCTGTCCAACTAAAAAGACTCCAGGGTCCCCAGTCACTGAAGACCCTTGAGCTCTGAAGTTGAAACAGCATCTTCATGTGTCATACAATTGTGGCTAAAGGTGACCTAAAGTGCTTTAAACGCATAAATCTCCTTAAAATGTTGGATCACTAGCAGAACATACATGCACAATCAGAAATTACAAATATGTCACTGAAAATGCAGTTCAAGGTGTGTCTTAAACATAGTCCTTCCTTCATCTGACTACTAAAAATGGGCAAGAGTTCAAGATTTCCTCTGTTAGAAAAGCTCTTGTGTATAAATGCTGAAACTTGGAGTAAAAACTTACGAGTTACTGGTCTGAACTTTTCCAGACTCTGAGGGATTTGGGCTAGGGATTGTCTGAAGTCCCTTGCTTAAATACTCAGCCAAGTCTGCTGAGGTGATATTAGACAGCACAGACTCTGTTCAGCTACACCAGAGGAAAAAAGTCAGTGGATCCTTTTATGTCAGATGCGCTCAGTGTTCCTTCAAGGGTATCCTCTATCTACTGTGTTGCAAGCAACTTCACTAAAAGCGCTGGGGAGAGCTCTGCTTCTGCACTGCTTTAAATAATCATGTTAGTAATGTGATTCACTGATGAAAGAGGAACAGATAAATCCCTGAAATCTGAACTTGGAAGCAAAAAGAAATGATGGATGAACCTTCTGCATTGGAAATTCAGTTGGGGTTCAGATAATGAATCAAATGTTTAGCTCCTTATCTGGACCCTATCCCCAAAAAACTCTCCGAATAGTTATATCTGACACTGGGACTTCATCCAGCTCCCTTTGAAACCAGTTAACAGACTCTCACTGACTTTAGCAAGGCGGAGATCAGGCCCTAGGGCTCAAACAGATTTGCTCTTGTGTGACTTACAGATTTTTTGGTGTTTTGGCTGAGGTGGGGACAAGACTGACAGAATACTAGTCTAAAGATAAAGCTCCAGTTGGGGAGAAATGGGACAAGTGAAAATACTACGGACTTGAAAATCTAAGAAAATCTCTGGTGGCACACCATTATTATGTATTTATTTTCTTAAGAATATAGTTGATTCAGTTTGGGCTTTGTGGAAAAAACCCCAGATTTATTCTTATTTTGACCATTCTGGTTTACCTGCATCAGTAAAATGCATTACATTTCATTGTCAATAGATAATTATTTTGAACTTGATGTCTGAAAGATGCATTTTGTTAGTGAGTAGGACCTGAAAGAATCTTTTTGAAAAACATTCAGATTTACCTTTGAGTTAAGTAATGGCAGCATACATAGCAAATTCTCCACCCATGGTCAGGGAAGAGTTTAGGGGTTCCATATGGCAACTGGCACCAAACAAAAGGAAGCTGGTCAAAGAGGTTAATTAATTGGGACACATCTTCTCAAAGTTTTGCGGAGTATCATTACTAGCCAGAGATACTCAACAGGATGTGGTTGCATTTTGTCTCCTTGGCATTTCAGAAATGTATCTGAGACTGTACCATTGAGCCCTTTTCAAATTTAAGAGCTGTCAGTCCCAATACTTTTGTGTGACAGTGTAAATAAGAAAAGGATATATGTTTATAGGGAGGCTGTCAACATAGCATTCATGTATTTACAGTAGGGAAAAAAAACTCTACATGTCTAGTAACTAGAAATTCCTTTTTTTCCAAGCATCAACATTACATTTCAATTTTTTTCTAACAGAAAATGTAAAACATTTCTAATTGAAATGTAAAAAAAGGGTATTATGTTAGAATTACATATATTTTCCTCCTATTTTTCTTGCAAAAAATTTCAATCAACTATTTTCTCATGAAAAAACAGACTCTGGTCAACAAAATTGTACTTTCTGATAGGAAGAAACTCTGTGGTAAGAAAATGAGCCAGTTCTATTAATAACTCCTTGGATCTTCGTAACTACTTGGGAGATATTTCTGGACTCCATGGTTTTCCTTCCAAATTAATCTTGTTAATGTGAAGAGGAGAAAAGAACACAGATGTTTCAGTCTCTCTGCAGTAGTTGGGGCACAGTTGCAGACCCTTTTTATTAATCTCTTGGTCCCTAGACATCCAAATAAGAGTGCAAAAAGCTTTGAGGAAGTGAAGCCCCAGCTCCCGGTGTGGTGGTGCCATTTTTGACCATCTCAACCAGAGCACTAAGCTCATCAGGCACAGCTGACGAGCAGCTGTGGGGATAACTGTCTACCCGGTGTAGCCATGCACAGGCTCCTTCTCCAGGAGCACAAGTCACTCTCATATAAAAAGGTTCCACAGAGCTGTGACAAACAAGACCATACACACCCTGAAGTGTGTATTGCTGGCCCCTGGTCTGCAGCATGAAAATTGTTTCATGAGCTTCTGTGGAGTGACTGTGGTCTCTCTGACGATGTCGGGGAAGGTGCAATTTAGCATCCACCTGTACAACGAGGAACAAATACCAGGCAGAATTGGGGCCACAGTATTTTTTAATCCAATTTTCTTATTATTAACTTCCACTTGAGTTAAATGAAAATGGAAAACAGAGTAGTCCATGTTTTATAGCTGTTTTCTGGCTAGGTTTATAGTCTGGTTCTCAGGCACTCCTAGAGTGTCAGCTGAACTCACAACACTGGAAATGAATGTTCAAATGCAAAACATTTCCCTTTATAATGAGCACAGATCATGGCAATATTTCCATTCCTACTGTCTTTCAAAAACCAACTTCATAAAACCTAATTTGAGGCCTTAAACCACATAGCACAGCCCTTGTAAGGGTAAAAAACCCACCTGAAACAAAATGTTCTTTTACCAACTTAGTTACTATTTCTGAAAGGTGTCACATATTTTTAATTTCCACTCATTTGAGGGTGGTTGTGGTGAAAGTTGTTTTCTGAGAAAAAAGGCAGACCTTATATTAGTTCTGCTAAGAGCTAACGCATTAACTTCACTGGATCTGATGCAGAAAAAAAATCAGGACTTGATGTTTCCTTCTGTGGCTCTTCCTTTGTGTCCTCTGAAAGTAATCTAATATTGGTCTTATCAGTAGCAGGTTACCTCTCATGTCTGGATCTGTTACTTGTGGTACAATGTACCCAGCGCTTGAAAAGACAAAGCATGCCTGACATGCCACATCAAAACCACAGGAATGTTATAAGGCTTTTTCCTTAGTCTACATTTGTCTGAAGTAATTGGCCATTAACCCCAGTGCCTGGAGTGTGCCTATGCAAACACGATCCCTGTGAGGTGCAGTTTGGCAGACTGCATCACACTGGTGTCCAAAGGCTGTTCTGGAAACATCTCCCAAAAGTGGGCATAAGATTAGATGGTTTCTTCACACAGCTGGACAATGGGGACCTCAGGTAAAGTAACCATAATCTACAGGAATGACTAATGGAGTTTTTTTGCACTCTAATTACAAGTCATTAGAACATAGGGACAGATGATAATCCTGTTCAGAACAGTTTATTATGATCGTACAAATTCTACAAAAATCACAAAAAATTCCCCATTCCCTAGCGGTGTTTGTCACAACATAATGAAGCTGTCCTTCAGACTGTTTTGCACAACAGGTGCTTGTAGAGAACCACCTTGTCTTGTGGGTAACCTCGCAGCAGAATTTATTCTTCCATTTAATTTCGCAAGTATCGGAAAAAGTAGCTTTGGATTCACATCAGCATACTGGAGATGAGATATAGCTCACAGGTGGAAAATCTTGCCTTTTTGTGGAGGTTGTTTGGGAAGACTGTGCCATCAGTCCAGTTTCAGGCCTGATGTCGCTGTTCACCAGACATCTACTCTTTTTTGGTCTAATACGTGCATGTGAAGCTGGTGTAATTTTTCTTATAGAAGATACTACTTGTGAACTGCTCACACATATATTTCAGAAGTCAAAATCCAGAACCAAAAATATATGCTCTTTACAGTAATAAATTTGTTTAAAAAGATGCTTCTTAAGACTGTAGCTACAGCCACTGGGACATTTCTTTGTAATGACATGTCTCAGGTGATAATAGTCAGGTTCTTAATAGTCAGGTCAAGTTACACATTTGCAAGTCTAACTGCTCCCTGGAAAGGCATCCTAGAGCACAACCATGACCGAATAGTAATTAAACTGAAAACTGGAAAGGCAAAACCAGCATACTAGATAGAAAAATGGCAAAATTATATATTAGGCCCTTCCATTTGCTGTCTTCAGCAGGCCATATTCTGGAGTCCTTATTCGATTCTTACTACTCTTTCTAAGCAAAAACATCATTACAGTTAAAAAGCAATAATTCAATAATAAATCAACATAAGAGGTGGAATGGGGATGGGAGGGATAAATTATGCTAAGTATTGGATGCATGAGAATAGCCACATTTTATAAGTACCTAACAAAGCAATCCAGTTTTCAGGGAAGTGCAATCTACACAGAGAATGCTCTTTTCACACTTGGAAAAATTCCTTTTTTTCCTTATTCTCTCCAGAATTCCTTCCTCCGTTTTTGTTTTGGCCTTCTTTGCTTATGGCTATACCCATCATGATTGCAACGCGTTTGGAGAAGGAATGTGTTGATAAACCTCATTTGGTTACAGTCGTAAAATACAAATACAGCAATTACATATAATAGTGGCAACATATTTTAAAAAGCCTCCCTGAGACAGCTGTTTTGAAACAATCATGAACATCCATGGTTTAAATCACTTAAGACTGAGATTAGCTCTTTTGCCTTATTTATGTTCCCCTATTTCCGAGAAACATTGCTGGAAAATATTTAAGGCAGAACAGCATAGACTTGCCATTGAAGTTTTGTGGCAAAACATGCAAGGAACAGACTACTGAATTGCTCTAATTTTGTAATTACCTGTTCCCACATGTAGAATCGAGGTCCTTAGGAAGTGTTTTAGGAAGACAGGAACTGTTTTTGTGCCAAAGTAAGTGGTTAATCTTCAAGACTTCAGCACCTCTTGACAGAAGAAAATCCCTCCTCGTAAGCTCTACCCTGGGATCTGCTGTGTGCCAAGCACTTTGGAAATGTGAATCTCACCTGTCTAGATGGGTGCTGAGCTTTTCTGAAACTCTGGTCTTCTGATTTTCCAGTGATGATTGATCTAGAAAAATGTAAGAGTTACAAATGTCTGTTTCTTGTGGCTTAGACTGCAAAATACTTTCAGGATGAAATACAGGTGTTTAGCCCCTAAAAATACATTTGCCTCTTACTTGGGCTAAGGAACTATCTGCTGACTCCTTATAAATGTCTATCAATCAAGGCTGTTTTCCTTTTCTTCATTCTACATCAATTGATGGACACTTTTATCAGACATACTACAGAAAGTAAAGAGGGAGCATGCAATCAGCACACAGCCACAGAGTCTCTGCTTTTTCTCTGGTCCTGTATCACCTGATTCACTATATTTTTAGACATTATCATCTCATATTTTCAGCCATTTTATAATTAGCATTTTACTTTACAACAACTGGAGACTTCTGGAGAACTTGGATAATACTAAGCTGTCACAGTCTAACAAACTTTGCACATCCTTTATTCTGCACAACCAGATGGCACTGCCGTAGGCATGTGCATTAGATATGTATTTATTTGTGCACATTTACAATGAGTGCAGTATATGCTGATTGTGATGTCTTTCCATAAATAAGGACTTAGGAGCCTAAAGTGGCACTTAGGTAGAATTAGAGACTTGCTGTCTCACTCATTCTTAACCTGTAATCACCAGTTAATAAACTACATCTTTCTTCCCCTCTCATTGCATTTGTTCTTTTAAACTCCATTCTAAGTAATTTAACTTTTGAATTGCATTGGAAGCTTTGCAGTATTAAGTTCTTAAGTTCATTTCAGAGGACAGATGACAAAATGTTAGCTGTAGCACTGTTTAGCATTATAACGACATGTCTTTTGAGATACAGCTCCTAAAGTACTAACGTAAAGCCTTCAGAGGAGGAGCAAGTGAAGAAAGATATAATAAAAACAATAAAATTGGACAGTGATGTTTAAATAGCAAAGTTTTAGTCATGAAAAATACATTAACATGCAACAGGTGATTTATATTCCCATGCAAATCAGATGCATTTGGAGATCATGAGGAAAGCATTTGAGATTACTTGGGAAGTACTAGGTATCTATCTTGCAAGATTAGACCCATATGAGGTTGTCCTTAGAATTACCTTTTTTACTCATCACTAATCACTTCTACCTCCTTTTCTTTCTTAGTCACTTTATTTGTTTCAAGGGGACTGATAGGGCCCTTAAGGCAGTCCCGTAATGATACTAATTAATTAATAATTGGTAGCAATTTGGGTGTGTTGAAGAGCTGACCTCGGATAATTCATGCATTGTGACATGATGTACTTTACAGTGCCAGCAGCAGAAACAGCAGGAGTGCCATCCTCCAGCTGCCAGAACTAATTATAAGCAGTTTGTCTTCTCCTTCAATGGCAGATTCTGTTTGTTTCCCAACAGTCAATTTAAAAGTCACTTTTAATATCATCATCAACAAAAGAATACCTGGAAATAATGCACTCACTTTTGACTGGGAAACTGCAGAACGGGTTGGATTTCCATGGTCACTTTTGTTAATTCAAACAGTGAACAGAAGGCAAAACGCAGATGGAAAGTCTCTCACAGGAAAATATAAAAACTGATATTGCTTTTGCCTAACTGATGTGGTGCTGATGGGTTAGTTAACACAGCAACTTAAAATGGGAAATCCCTTCCTGAGGCTCTTGTATTCTATGATCAAGCTTATGACAAAGGACCCCAGGTTTCTCAATGAAAACTAATTCTGTGTAAGTCTTACAGACTTAACAAGGACTTGCTTAAGGACAAGGCGCTCAGTAAGTCATGTAGTCTTACAGAACGATGCCAGTGTTTGTTCAAGTAGAAGGTAACTCACTGTTATGAATTCTCATCCTTCCTATTACTCAGTACGCTCGCATCACTAAAATCCCTTCTTAAAATTTCATCCTTCCTCTATAGTAAGGTGAAAAGGTTAATTCCCAAGGGACTAGTCCTGCGAGGTGCTGGGCTCTCTCAGCTCCCACTGACTTCAAAGCTAAAAATTTGGTTCACATGAAAGCCTCTTTAATTCCCCATTACTGTAAGGTATACTTGTATACAACAGTGGGAGCAGTTGTCATTATAAATCAGACAGTTTATCAGGGGAGCTATTCTCCAGGGCAGAGCAGATTCTAACGCACCACGACATACTTTATTTGTTAGCCTCAATTCCACAGGAATTTTATTCAGGCAGACACCTCAAGGCATGCATCTTTTCAAAGTGTTTAGGCAGGAAGCGAAATTCAAATTAGATACACTTACGATGCAAATGCATTATTATTTAGCTCAAAATGACTGAGGCTCAGGGGTCGTAAATCCTGCCATAAAGAGATCTTTCAATTACCTTCTGTTCAGTGAATCAGAGAAGAGGAACCCTTTCCCTGGCTTTTTCATGCAGAACAAATTTGACTCCCAAACAAATATCAATCACCATAATACTCTATATTTTGGCCTCTATATAGACCTAACTCCAAGCTGTTTTATATGGGGTTTTCATTTAAGATGGTGTCAAACCAAAACCTTGCATCTTTAGTGTGACTGAAATCTGAACCCAGCCTTGAATGGCTCCTCCCTTTGTGAGCTGAGCCAAAACTCCAGACTAGAGGATGTTTGAAACCTGGATCCAGATCTAGATCTAATTTAATCTATTTTAATATCTAATTTAATCTAATTATTTTCTTTCCTTTGAAGTTTCATTTCTTCTTCAGCTCATCCCGGTCCTTCATTCCAAACACCCAAACTACAGCTAAACTGTATTACTACTTTCTCCCTAGCATTTCCACAGCATGACTTTTTCTTGTAGCTTACATTTTCCTTCACCTCCTTGCTTGATGTTTGGTTTTTCTAACATTCACTCAGTTTCTTCTCCTTCTCTTCCTTTCCTGACCCCGGTTGTGCCAGTCTGTTCTACATACCATCTGCCCATTCAAAACATGGCTGCTATGGTCATTATCCACCATATCGACCATGGTATCCATCACAGGCACCTTGAATCCTTTATTAGTTACTCTCATTCCACTGCACCAAATTCACACCTTATTCCCCTGAGGATGCCTTGAATTTCTCTTTTCCCTTGCTTTTCTGTTTTTATGTTATACTGATCAGTTACACTGATCTGCTCCGCAGCAGCCAAATTTTACATTACCACAAATTTAGATTGTGGTTTGAGAAACCCACAACAATTTATTGTTGTTTAGACAATTATTCTATCACCCAATGACCCCTCCCCACAGAGAAAGGGGAATCAGGATAAACAAGAAAATTGGAGTTTGAAATATAAACTAATTTAACAGAATAAGACTAGATAATTACCATTAGTAATGCTAAAGAACCAATATTGATCCGAATACCAATATAAAATACACAAGGATTGTGCTTAGCCAATTCTATCTGTAGGAAGCTGTGCACTCCCAGCAGTGGGCAGCAAATGTGGGACACTGTGAACGCTACAGCTTTGGGATGAAGGGAAGGCCTCAGGGATCCTGCACAGAGGCAAGAAGTTCTCTGGATCACAGCCATCAAGGAAGTGAGAGCTTCGCAGCAAACTTTCTAATTTATATTGAATGTGACATTCGTGGTATGAAATAATCCTGTTGGCCATCTTGAGTCATGTTCCCTGGTCTCACTCTTCCTCATCCCTGCCCCTGGCTAACTGGAAAACGTTGAAACCTTGAAACCCACACACCATAGCTGGCTATAGAGTAAATATTTTCACAAGTTCAGACACTAGAGTCTTCTAAAAGTACAGTTTTCCCAAGCATTAGAAGATAAATTAGTCCTGTGGCACTCAAACTGGGACACCATCCTTGAGTTTGGTTGCACAGGACATTAGGAAATTTTTATGCTGCTTCTGCTTTGATCTTCTGAATAGCTATAAGAGCAGACAAGCACAACATCTCTTTTCATCCTTCTTTAAAAAAGCGTGTGAACACCTGTGTCCATGGACAGTGCCTTGGCTAGAAGCGTCCCAGTAATTATGAAGTGTTTCCAGCCAGTGTAAGACTTCAATCAGAACAATTCTTGGCATGTATATCCACTTTAGATTGTCTGTAGGAAATTGCAGTTTTCTCATTGCTCAGTGATGATTCTGTAAGTGGTGGTTTAAAGCTTCTGTATGACACAAACTAAAGGAAAGAAACATCTCCTCAGATATACAAAGCCATCCCAATAAATTCACAAAAAGCTTATTTCTCTGACATGGAGAAATCGTACACTCAAGTTCTAAGTTCCTTATATTTAAAAAAATCCTCAGGTCCATATTTAAATATCATTTAAATATCATTTGAGGCCATCTTTATAACAATACAGATATTCCAGCAACATTTTATGCAAATACATATTGTATATATGTTCATCAGAACACAGTTTAAATACATCTTCTCAGCAAAACTTGCTAGTAAAGTTCACATTCATCAAATTAAACATATGGTTCATTCACCAAGTTAAATATTTTATTATATTCTAATTGTACACGTATATTTTCTCACAGAATAATTGAATCACTATAGTTTTCAGTGTATTTTAAATGGGAGCAGGTTTTTAAAAAATAATAGTTTGGCTGCAGTGCTAATGAAAGGTGCCAAATAAATATCTTCAGAGCCTGCAATTTTCTACGGGTTTCATCCAGAGACTACTACTTTACATGTTCTGTTAAAGGAGAAGTACAGGTCCTGTGGTTAGGGAATAGAGGCATGTGTCAAGAGGTCAGGTTTCCATTCCCCACCCTGCTGGACCTGCTGCTTCACCTCAGGCCAGTCACCTGATTGCTTTGTAACGCAGTTTGCCCATCCTTAAGGAGGGTTTAATCTTTCTTACCTAGTCTGCAGGAAAGCTATGAGCCTTATTTTGCTAATGTTCATAAAGTGCTTTGAACTATTTGACTTGAAAGCAAAGCATATTTCTTGTGGTGATTGTGTTTATAATCCATAGAACTGGTGCTACATTTATAGTCGTGGTACCAGCTCTCCAGCACCAGTGAAAAAACTAAGTTCTAATGAGAAGACTATTCTCATTCGTTCTCATTCATCTCGTTCCTATATTGTAGCTGTCACTTTTTTTTTTCCTCTTTTTCTAATAAAAAGTTCAGGTGACTTTTTATTTTGTTTTACTTTCTTGCTTTGCATTTTCCAGACTAAAACCACAAAGGTTCAAAAGCAAATAATCTATTTTTCAGACTTTCTCCCTCAATTTCAACCAAAAGGGGAAAAAAAAAAAAAAACCCACCCCAAACAGCAACAAACAAACAATTTGGATTGTATACCTTTAAAATTATTTGTAAATTAGCCTTTATGATTATGTATAGCAAATCAATATAATGAAAGCAATCACTGTGCCATAGCTTAAAAGATAGCATCACTGGTCCTTGAGCTTGTGCAGGCCTGCTTAGGTCTTTATCTGTGATTCCACTATATAAACAAAAGCTTATCTTTCTTTTGCTGTCCTTATCTTGTTCGTCAGTTGATTGTTTGCCAAGTATCTCAGTGAACAAGACCTCACCGAAAATGACTGTTCGTGTATAATTTGTTTGGATCAGATTAAATTAGAAAGAAGGTAAAAGTGAGAGATGGAGAAAGTAGAATGGACCTTACAAATGAGTAGTAGAGGTCAAAATGAATTAGCAAACATTATGCTTGCTGTTTCTCCTTCCTCCTTGTCTGACTTCTGTGTGGACTTTCTGGAAGAGTGTAGCTATAACAGCATGTCCAAAGGAAATTCTTTAGATCATGTGAATCTGAAATGTCTGTTATTATTGTAATGTAAGAAAATGTCTTGGGCAGAATGAAAGAATCTAACACAATTAAAATTAACATGGTTAGCTCCTGTTGTCACACTGTTGCCTGCTGACAGTTCTTTCAGTGGCTGCTATTACTTTCTGCTCTACTATGCATTTCTCATACTGATTAATTTTAACTGTGGTATCAGTGCAAGTCTTTGAAATTGGTCCTACATTTCTCTCAAGAAGACTCAGAGGCCTGACTGGAATGTGATTTGGAAGGGAGAAACTAACCATGTTAAAGTTCTTTGTTGTTGTTTTGGGTTTTTTATTGCAATAATACCTGTATCTCAGATTTGGACTCTGTTTTGTTCAGAAGCAGCACTGTCTTATGACTTCATTTAAGTAGCTAAGGTAATCAAAGGATGCCTGGGGAATTAAAAAACTTGCAGGACTTCATGACTTGCCAAAGGCACAGCAGGCCAGCAGCAGCAGGGCCAGGATTGTAGAGATCTGTTGTGCTTCAGCAGCATCCGCAAGCTGCTAGTATAGGCATCTTTCCCACTTCTCACTCTCTCCCCAGCTCCTTTTTACTTCACCGTCTCATAGATAAAAATCCAGAGGAAAAAATATAGTTTAGTCAATTCTACAAGCTGGGTAAGTTTGTTATGGTGTCCTTCTTCCATTCCTTCTGGCCTATTTTTTAATTAAGATAGATTTGTTGATTTAAAACAAGAAAGAAAGCCACAACACCCCTATGTAACCTCACATCCTTGAATAACCTCTTCCAATTGTTAATGGCTCCTATTTTCTAAAATGTGTGATTTATTTTTACTTTTACTTTGTCAGGCTTCAGTTTCCAGACGTTAAGCCTTGTTATTTATCTGATAGATTAATATCTCCCAACTAAATGGATGGTTTTGAATGGTCTTAAGCTTCTTATAGATAAATTAAATAGATGAGGATATTTAGTCTTCCACATAGATCTTTACAGCTCTTTTCTACACTTCTTTTACTTGTCAATATTTTCTTTCTGGAGAATGAGTATGCAAACCTGGTACAATATTTTGCTTCTGCAGCAGTTTCAGAAAGACCATGAAAGCCAGAGATCTTCCAGCCATACTATATTTGGTTCATTATTTACTATGATGACTAGAAGTAGATAACCTATATGTGCCTCAGATCTCTGTCCTCACAGTCTTGCTGGTCTCCCACTGCCTCAAGATACTGATACTGCTTGGTGATTCAACCACCCCACTTAACGGAATCCCCTCCTCCATGGAGTTACCTTGCTTCCTGATGCCTAACCTCACGGCTCTGTAAGTCATCCTCATTCTTGCCTTGCTTGGGCCTTCACTGAACCCCACAAACTCCTCAGATCATTTTTTGACCCGGTTGCGAGCATGTCCAACAAGATGTGATCAGAGCTTGCAGTATGGAAATTATTTACGTCAGAGACAGCTCAAAATGAAAAATCCTAGCCATCACTTCTATGTGGCCCCAAGGCCTTTCTCTGTTGCATGGAAAAGGTGAATGGGAAGTCAACAGAAGAGGAAAGGAAAACATGTAGCCGTGTTCTTTCAACAAGCTACCTAGTCTGTATTTATATGCTGTATATGCATATACTTTTTAAAGTTTGCAGGGCTGATATGCTTCCCTTTCTTTGCCCATCTATGGAGACATTCTTAGGCTTACTTAGTCGGCCATGCGCTTTGAGATCCTCAGTTCACAAAGAAACTTCCTCACTGACATTACTTACTCTTACTTAAGCATTACTTACTCGTTGACAATTCATACAAAATTAAAAAAGAACCCCCCGCGCTCCCAGGGTGATGAAATCACAAGTAATATTAAACAGCCCTCAACAGTCCTAAAAATGCCACCCTAAAGACTCTGAAAGGACCTCCTCTGAAACTCCACGGTAGTTAGTAGCCTGACATTTCTGACAGCACACGCTGCTTGTCTCTTTCGGACTCCAGTACCTACCAGAAGGCTCGTTCCAGTCGTAACAGTCCTCCTTTGTGAACTTTAGAAGTCAGCAGCTCTCTCCTCCGTGCATCTCAGATGACAGAGCATATACTTTTCCAAAACAGTATGGTTCACACTGGAACATGAATTTGTCTTTTTCTTCCTCGTTTACTGCGACCCTTATGCAGAGGATTTCAAAACGCTGCCAGGCAGGGGATTCCTACACCGCACATTGCAGCGTGGGCGACCGTGTCGGTGGAGAACCGCACACGGCACGGCGGCGAGCCTGCCTCCGAATTGCCTGGCTGCTGACGGAGCGGCTCGGGCACACAGCCTGCTGTCCTGCATTAAAAGGAATAGTTATAACTGAGCTGGGAAAGCCAAGGGCTCGTTATTAGGACAACCTGAGACGTGAATGCTGGCCAGGGCGGATGGAGTTTTGGCCGCACGTTTCCTGGAGCAGCCCAGGCCGGAGTTTCCCTGGGCAGCCCCGGGGCCCGGCGGGGCTACCCGCGCTGCCGGCCCCCAGGAAGCGCTACGAGGCCGCCCCTCACCCTGCAGCCAGCCCTTACGCACTCGCCAGCCAGACTTGCACAAACAAATATTTTGTGTAGCTGTTATGATTATTGTCAGTAAGTGTCCCTATTGTTCCGGCGCAGGAATTCCTTTGGTCTCATAAATACTGAACCAAGTCCTCCCCTCCCCCCTTTAACTGTCAGATAATTACACAGTTGGCTTTAGAGTTTAACTTGTCAAAGGAGTTTCATTACTTTGTTCCTTTTGGGCAGCTTCCACTATTGTGCTTTCTGAACACTAAACAGAACCTATATTAACTGTCAGTTAATTACACACCGTTTTTCTTCAGTATTTACCAGTCAAAGGGGCAGGTAGGCTGCAATCCTATCATCTCAATCACTGTCTCTGCTCACAAAAGAATCAATAAAGATGAGTCACTTAGTGTCACCCAGTGTCTGATACTCAAAGCCACCCATTCCTAATTGCCTTTAGAGATGGATGATAATACAAACTTTGAAGTGATAATCAGCCTAATGAGTGGCCTTGCTGAGAGGGTAGATCATGTGTCAGAACAGTTTGCAGATGCTTACAGGCAAACAAAGCCAGCTTTCCTTTTAGAGCTGAGAGGACCATGGCGAGTCTGGTACCCAGAGCCCAGCACAATGGCAGAGACTGGAGCACAGCAGGGCGCTGTAGCCTGCTGATCACAACTGACTCCATCCATCTTGCTCTTTGCCTTTAATCAGCACAGTCAGAACAAGTCCTGCAGATCTCGGCATGTTTATGCTGGATGTTTAGGCAATAACTGTGTAAAAGATAAATTCTCTGATTCTGAGTCGTTGGATTTAAATAACGGTGATTGGTCTTGATAGGTAATGGCCGGGGATCCCGGCTAAAACTACTGAGTAAATGTAATTAAATACAATCGGGTGCAGTCAGCCAGGCAAAGGCAGAGACCATAAAAGGCTCATTCAGACAGCAATGAAAACAAACAACGTCAGCAACAAAAACAAAACCAGTGTTTGGTTTGCTAATAAGAGCATGATCTGAGGCCTGATCTACACTCGAGTTTTGCACCCAACTATTTGACCAAATCAATAATTTGGAAAAAAAAACCAGCAACAAACAACCAAACAAAAAGACAAATTAAATTGTTATAATCCCTTAGTCTGGATGCTCTTATATTATCATAAAGACGTTTTCTTTTCAAAATAGTTAAGCTGTCATAAATTCAGTCGAGTGTGAACAAATAGGCTATGACCGTGTTTGTGCTAATATGACTGTCTCGATATAAAAGGGTTGTTTTGATTTAACAATCCTTTACCAATTTAGCTAAATTTTGACAAGAGCTGACTGTGGACATGGCTGCAAAATCACCTCACACAAAGACTGAGAATCTGTAGGATTACACCAACTTGATTTCAAAGTAGAAATGAAACATATGAATGTGTATAAATGCACTGGTTAACATGTTTAGCAATTTGGATGTAACAATTTAAAACTGTCTTTGTCCCAAAGGCTAAAACCTGTGTTCACTTTCTTAGCACTTGTTTCCAGTGATTCACTGTGAATCAGGGAGAGAAAGCTGGTGAAAAATCTGAACAAGTGGGTTCAGGATTTGACAATGTTTTAATAAGAAGCTGTCAGAAGTTTAAGTATTTTGTAGTCAACTATTTGACTTGTAAAACCTGTCATGCAAATAAGGAATTACTGCGATAAACCAAGTGAGAAACAGAAATTGTCATAAAAGTAAACTAACCCTTTGAAATGAAAAGCAAAATTATTGCTGCTTTTTAAAAAAATACAGAAAGAGGCCTCTTTCAGATAAAACCAATCACATTTACTTTTTTTTACCAGCTTTACATCTGCCTTGCTTCCTATCCTCAAGTCAGTGAGAAAAGTGCAATCCTTAGGGTATGAATGGAGAGAAAAGATAGCCTTTTGGTTTTTGCAGTTCACGTATGAATACAACAGAAGTACCAGTGGAAATCTTTTAGAGCTGTCTGATTGTTTTCCTTTAGAGGCAGCGTTCTCTAATAAGTGGTGTCTACTAATGGTCTACTAATACTTGCTGTATGTTCATATGGAAATTATGTCTTCAAGCTCTCTGCTATAATTAATATCAGTAATGAACCCAACCTACACTACCTGAAACTGAATTCACAGTAAGGAATTAGTTTAGTTCTTTTGGTAAAGAACACGAGAAAGAAAATACATTACTGAATTCATAAGTGGGCTCCAGAGACATGTGTCCACCCGTGGTCATAGTCTGCCAGCGATCACACAGGATACCTAACGTTCCTGAATTCACATAACTGAAAACGCATATGATGTCTGCCAGCCCTGTGCTCTCAGCCTAGTGGTAGCCAAGCTAACTCAGCTCTGATGAGTTCCCTCAGTGGCAGCTGTGAATGATACAAGAATTTTCAACACAGGAGTCTTGCACACGTTGAGGCTGTGGGCTTCCTTCTTACAGACCGACTGCCCCTTTGCCTCTGCCCACAAAGCACTGGAGAGAAACGGATTTCTCTAACAGTGCTACTACAGAACCAGAAAAGTGGTTTTGAGCTGTGGAGGCACTTCACTTTCCTCCTTGCCTGGGGAATTAGCTGGGAAAGACCACCCCGGCCATACTAAAGTAACATTCTTCTCCAAGGCAAATTCTAATCCACAGTTATATTTTTCCTACAGATAATATCCCTTTAAATTGCTCATATGATTCAAGTTAATTTTTAAGTAATAAGATTACCAAATATTTTTTTAAAAAACACTGGTTAACACCATATGCATACACATACACATACACATACATAGAACTATAAGCACACCATAGGTTCTCACTTACTTAGTTAAACACAAATATATTCACAAGATGCAAGTCTAAAAATGCACTTTCAAGCACAAAATATTGCTATCATTACATATCTTATCAATTATAATCACATTCAAAATCTCCATCTGAGTTCTAAAGTGTGTTGGACAAAGGGAAGACTTACCTGTGGTCAGACCTATAGAACTGAAGTTGATAATTTGTGATTAGTTAATGGAAATGTGTTGACATATGAATTACAGTTGCAAGTTTAAGCGTGTATGCCGCAGCCAACTATGGGCAGGAAAGGAAAGGGGACAATGAATTGAATAAATGGGTTTGATGATGCATGGTAGCTGATACCCACACAAGTAATCTTGATTCAAAATTTGGATTGTAGGTGGAGATGTTAAAATCCACATGACATGATACATTTCAAGGAATTTACTAACTTTTATTGAAAACAAAACAAACAGGACTCCATGTATCTTTGAAATCTACACAGTTAATACTAACCTGAGGATATGAATTTACTATTATTTTGATAGCTCCTATTTGTAGTATTATACCCCACAGTCATAAAGAATTGTTTTCTGATGCTCAGCTCTGTACACATACCAACTACATAATCTATGTCTGAAAGATTTCCCTAAATATAAAGCCCTAATAAAGGAAAACTATGATTTTGGAAATTATTTAATTTTTGGATGAGCTCAGTCTGAGCATCTGGTTTAAAGGACTTTGAATTTTACACATTCTAAAAATACTGTATATTGAATATGCAGAAACAGAGGCAGCTATAATCAGTAGTGATCTTTAAAAATGACAGGTGTGGTTTCTCCATCCATTTATGCCACTCTCTCACTGGGTCATTGCTGAAAAAGGGAATCCTAACCTCCCAGTTGCCTCTGGTTGTGCACTCTCACCACATTAAATGTGCTGGTACTCCTGGTCACGAGCAAGCCAATCTGATGGAAATACAAGCCTACAGAAAACGCAAGGTAATCTGGCTGATTGGAGAGCCACACGAGTGGTAATGACAGCACATGGGCACAGGCTGCCAGAGCTGGCAACAGGCAGGACAGGTCTCTCAGCACCAGCCTGACCTCATATTACCTTGAGAGATGATGTATCTGCACCCTGAGTTTGTGTGCATTTGCTTCTTCAACTATGTAAGCAATCTGCTGGTGCTTTGCCAATGAGCAGAGAGTGAAATACAAACAATACAATAAATATTAACCTTTAATAAAAGACATACTTTAACTCCATGTTAGACTGAGAGAAGAGCAGAAGAGAAAAAGGCTGGTAAGCTTACAAAAGAACGTAAACTAAGTATGCCCTTGCTTTAAGCTTTTGATTTACATATTGAGAATTTACAGCAATAATGAGTTTCAACCAACATCTCCAAACTCTTTTAGAAATAAGTAGCTCCAAGTGTGCCACAAATATCTATAGAACTCCATAAAACTTTCAATAAGGTAGCTAAAGTATAGCAGGACCTAGTCACCTGCCAGAGGAAGGCAACCACATCTTGAGGAAAACACAGCAGGGGTAGTAAAACCTAGTGACACTATAAATAATGGAAATCATGGGAAGACATTAAGTTGGTTGAAAATAGTTACTGCAGACGAAGATTGGCCAATGATGCCATACAATCCTTTTCCCAACCTCAGTCCGATTTAAAAGTGCCATGAAACTGCTAATGACAAACAGGAACTGGAATCTCCTTTTGTCTCGTCTGAGATGTATCTCCAGAGTAAGATGTTTGCTTTTTAAATGGTTAGCCCTGTATTTGTTCCCACTGAGCCAATGTAAATTTTGCTGTGATTTTAATTGGACCAGGTCCTTGGTGTGTTACTGAATAAATTACCAAACTCACTTCCTACTTTTCTTGGAAATGTTTCCATTTCCCATATTCATCCAGTCCAGATCTTCTCTGAGCTGCAGCTCTGTCAAGTCTTAGAAACTACTAGGGCAGGAGAGAACTGTAACTGTGCAACTCTGCAGCAAATTTTGAACATTGTCTTTAACACAGGCCGTATGGTAGTATAATTTTAAGCAGATAAACTATATAGCAAAAGCCACGCTCACAAAATCAAATGTGGCTTTCGCAAAGTCTTTTCATTTTTTTAAAGAAAATGCAGTATATGATCGCTGATATGTTAAAATGCAGCCTGATTCAGCACTGGGCTGTATTGCCTTCCCTCCCATTGACTTCAAAATGAATAAGCTCAGTCTGGGCATTTGAGAATTCATCGCTGCGGAGACATATTCTGGCAGGTCAACACAAGCATTATTCATAGGCCTCAATTCAGTCTGTCATCTGAAATGAAAGACAGCCTTTCTTTAAAAAGCTAAAATCCATCTTTAATTTGTTATCCTAGTAACTGTATCAAAAACATTTAAAATAAATATTAAAAATGAGAGCAAACTGATGAGCAATTGAAACACGGTAAAATAGATCTGGAAGTGACTGCAGGGCCACCAAATCCATGCTCCAGCTATTGCAGGCAACCAGCTCATATAATTTTTTTCATAAATATATCAAGCTCTGCCTTCAAAGCAACTGGTTTTATTTCTTCAGTTACTGCTATTGTGCAGTTATTTGTATTTCTTCCAGTTTGAGTTACAGATTCATAGATTATACGCCAGAGGGGACCACTGTGATCATCAAGTTTGACCTCCTGTATAACATAATCTGTAGGATTGCCCTGAATTCATTTAAGAAGCCAGTGATTTGCAGCCATGAGGTTATTGGGGAAAGGGCACAAGAGCCATGGTATCAGTGTTAGACTGATGGGATTAATCAGCTCATGTTAACACACTGATTATCATACAGTAAAGGGAAATGTTTCAAAAGAGTACTCCAGTCTGAAACGTAAAGTGAAATCATTTGGACTTCCAGAGAGGTCATGGTTGAAATATCACAAAACTCTCTTTACTCAAAGCAGATGCTTATTAAGATTAATTTAGTGTGAAAAGTGAACCAGAATGCATATAAAAGACAATGCCTCCTCAATTATGTAATAGGACACCGCCTCATTATATTGTGTTCACTGAAGATGATGGTATTTTCCTAGGGGATGTATGACTACAGTTTGCCAAAGTCCCTCTCTCTCATTTTAGATTAAATATCAGACTGCAGAGCATGAAGCCAAGTGAACAGAAATAAGAGAATTCAAATAAACATCAAATTAAATGTAAAAGAAAAGGCCTGTTATGTGTGTTTTCTAAATATACATGTTCAAAATAGAAAGTTACAGAAAATTACAAATGATGCCAGGATATAAATGCAAAGAAAAATTACTGGCATTTAACATAAGCAAAAATACCTCTTCATTACATTTGTGCATGGACTGAAATGAGAGGCAATGTTTAGGTGTAAATATTCACGTAAATTTTCACATAAATGGAATAACTTCTTTCTTGCCACCTTTTCTCTTCCTGTCTCTTTCTGTGAGCTCCCTCCAGTGTTCTCAAGGAAGTATTGAATAATTTCATTTTGGTATATTCCATTTTTATCACATGAAGTACTATGATAAGAAAGATTGCATTCATCTAACCTAAAATCATCTGCCTCGAAACTAGTGTTCGAGTTTGCCCAGTGTAAGCTGAAAGTAAATTAGATTGTCAAAGTAGGCACTGCAAGAAGATGCATCTCACCCACCACAGATGTCCCTTAGAATGAATGGCACACTTTGCCGAAAGAACTACTGGCTGTAGAGGTGGCTAGAAAATAAGCTGAGACTGTGTACCAACTTTGAGATTATTTAGAGTTAAGGTGTATCAATTCTTTCCTTCTTTTCCCCTTAGGGGCTAACAAGAAGAATTTTTGCTCTAAACTGGACGTTCTTCAGTTCGAAAAGACAGATGACGAGGAAAGTCCAGACACTGACTCTCGCATCAACATGCAAAGAACAAGCTGGCTCTAAGACCCTATCAGGTAAGGTACATTCTGTATAGCAATAATAATGCCTTTGTACAAGTCTAAGCTGAAAAGCTAAGGGGATATGGTTACACCCTGGCAGAAACATTCAGGGCACTGAATCCCGTACGCTGTGGACATGCTAGCCTGCTTGGAGCCAGCTCAGGGATCTCTATACAGTGCTGCTATGCAGGCTGTAAGCATGCCATAAGTGCTCTGACGCCTATTTACATCAAGTTTAACTCCTGCTTCCACCAAGATAAGCAACAGTAGGGTCAGACACTATATTTTTTATGCCTCTTCCCCTGGCTTTGTCGAGTTAATAAATTGAGCTGATACAAATGAGAATAAAATTATTCTCTGTAAGGCTAGTCTGCCTGATTTATTTCTGCTGGTTTGTTTTATGCGTCTGTTCACTGACAGAATAAACCAATATAAGCTGGAGCTGTTGCAGTCCCTTTCTACTATTTCTTTCCCAAACTGTTTATTCCCATCCCTTCCCTTGTACCCACACTGGTGCTTTGTGCAACTCATCTATGAAAAAGTTCAGGGAGCTTAGCTATAATAAAACTAGGCAAATATTGTGAGAACATACATAAGCTTAAAGTCATAAGCAATAGAACTGAAGAGACCTTAATTTTGAGTACTGCAATGCCAATTAATTTGGTGCCTCTGCTGGTGCTTTATTTATTGTGAAAGCCACTATGACAAGCCACTGTACTGCTAATCTGCATGATATTCAGCAGATAGCGAGCCATTGCCTAACCTCAGAAATGTCAGAATGGAGCTATGGAATTACTCCAGTCCTTTGTGGGTTTGGCAAAGACTGTAGGATCTCTAGTGACGTATGCTGGACCTGATTCAAATCCCAACAACGGAAATGTCTTTGATTTGGCTTATTGTTATTTCTGACCCTATAAATGTGGGGAGCACTCAGGCATTAAGAAAGATATTGTTCCTCTGACATATCAGTTGGTCATTGCAGTTAACATCAAATGAAACAGAATGAAAACCCCCATTTGATTTTTTCCCCTTTTACTTTTAAAGCTCTCTTAATAACATAAATTCAGTGCCCATCCAACCATCATGGTTTGTTATGTACACACCAGGATTTGAGTTTCCTATGAGAAAATTGAACAGAAATGGTCTGTATTTCACAATTCCCTTTTTTATACCATTGTCTGTAAATAACTTGAGAGAAGCTCTTTCCTTTTCCTCTACTCTTCTCCTTTAAAATAATTCTTTAAATAGGTTCTTTGTACATTCTAATTTTTCTACCCTTTTTGCATTTTTATTCTACCCATCATCTTCTAAGGGCCACCCCACCATCACTTCTGCATGTTGTTAACATGCAATCAATGGAAGACCACATTTAAATACAATTCCTCTTTAATGCAAGACATTAGTTCAACTTAATTTTTTTTTATAAGACTTTTTTCTTCTCCATTTTTATTAAGAGGTTGGAATTTTAGAGAGTAGCTAGGTCGGTTTAATTCCTAAACCCATGAATCTTGAGAAACAAATTGAATTTGGACTATGTTATGGGGAACTGCTGTGTCTGCACTGCTTTTCAGTCTTCATAGTAGGATGGTTCCTGAAAAGTGTTTCTTTTCAACCTCTCTCTTACTCTTTTCACAGTGGGCATATCAACATTATTTTTCTTGGGGAATTTCTAAAGGATCTCTTGCATATTTGCTTTTAGCTGTGCTCACTGCCAGTAACTCGGAGCCTGTGGGACAATGTGAGTATCCCACATATACAATATTTATTGCATATATATTTTCAAGCCAAATCTTTTTGCATCCAATATGGTGGGCAGTGGCATGTAAAATCCGTGCCTGTCTGATTTGTGCTCATTGTATCCCATTTCTAAGGCCCCATAAACTGACAGCCACATATGTAGTTGTTAGGGATATTCATTCTCTTCACTACCTATATTAAATTATACTTGTAAGAAATCCACATTGAGATTTTTTTGTGTTGGCTGCCGCTCAATTTATAAGGGTTCATCTACTCAGGGAAGCTTGTAAGCAGCAAACTCGGTTGTGAATGTACTAGGCACTAAAACAAGTTCTACCTAAAACATCTGGGCATTCCTGTGCTTGACCAAGCTTGACTGTTCCTGTGCTGCCTCTCAACATTCATTAGCACCATTTAGAGACTGTTCAAAGGGCTCACTTTGTCTCTAATGCATTATTGCCATGTATATTTTCACAATTCTTAAAATTCAGCTGCACGGAGTTGTCTGTGCCTTGCCCCAGGACCTTCCAGTCCCACATTTGTTTTACAAGTTCTTTTTTTTTTTTTCTTACATTTTGCTCCCAGATTGAATTTATTGTAAGATTTGAATTGATGTACACCTTATCTGCATTGCTTCTTCCACTTTTCGTCTTTCCTCTAAGCTCTTTTCTCATTCTTAAATTTCCATTCTTCTAAATGCTGTCATTTGTCTAAAGAAGAAGCTCTTCAGATAGCAGTGTGTTAGACCATAGAATATGCAAGTCTGCAAATGTTGCAGGTCTAGTAGCAAAGAGATGTGGTACTCTTGTATACGCAACTAAGAATTAGTCTGAATATATGTTCAACTATTTTTTTTTCAGTGATGTTGGAAGGTCTGAATACATTTTTCATTCATGGAATGTTTTTTCTTAAAAATACACGTAATGTGCATAATACTCCTGGTGACCACAATTTAATGTTTTGAAGGCAGATGAAATGTTGTGGTAGCAAAAGCACAAGCCTTCCTGTACTATCTTGCTAATATTCTAGTGGCTGCTCTCAAAAATTACTTCACTGATGAATATTAGAAGGTAATCCAGCTGTTTCTTCAACTACCTACTAAGATTATGCAAATACATGGGAAAAAATTCTTGTTGGCTATTGTGTGTATATTTTTTGTTGTTGAAAAAATATGTCCTTTTTTTTTTCTCTTTCTTTTTGCCTGGTAGACAATGCATGGCCTTGTTCATACATGTAGAGGCCAAGCTTCTTTTTCAACTTCTGACACAAATGTTGACTGATGTTGTTGAAAAACTGAGAAAGAACAGAGTTTGACATTGTGAGCCTCTGCAGTAGTGTCACTACAGAATTCGGTAGACTGAACTTCTTTGTGTAAGTGCCAGCTGTATTCTTTTCCTCCAGAGCTTCATAGAAGAAACCCTCCAGTCTGCAAGAGTCTAGAAGGATATGGGAAGTTCTCAAAGGAGAGAGACTTTGAATGAGCTAAAATCTCTTCAGTGAAATTTAAGACAAAGAACGCTGTCTCTATTGACTTTTTCCAGGCGTATATGCTGGTTGTGGGAAATTACTGCCATAGATATTACTGGCCTTATTTGTCCTAATTATAACAGTCATAATGATATTTAGGTGCCCAGTGTCAGGGCAGAGTGAGGACCAGCTGCTCGTTCAGGGATGGGTAGCTGGTTGCAACACCACAGGCAGCAGAGCAGGGTCTCCCCAGCTGAAGCCTGTCCTGCTGCCCCCGAGTGAGGGGACCTGGGCGGCCAGGGGCATCAGGCACTTCCTGACGTCAGCCCACAGCGAGGTCATGAGGGTGGCCCCAGAGGAGGCTACTCAGGGGCTGTTAAGGCAGTTGGTGAGCTCTGACACCAAAAAATCACTGAAATCAAGCGATATATAATTACTTTGAATGGGATTCAGATCTCCTTTGGAGTTAGGCTCCTAACTACATTTGGGGAATCTGAATGAAGGCTTTGATTCTAGGCTTCCTCTTAGCTGTCATTGCTTTGGATCCACTAGTCAGGTGCTATCCAGGTTAGATGATAATCTGCTTAAAACACTAGCTGCAGAGTTATTAGTTGCACAAATACATTTGCTGTAACTACTGCTGCTGTTGGATCAGTCAAGAAGCAGTTGTGATAATAAGGCCAAAACCCCCTAATATACACTGTGCTATAAAATTCAAAGCTTTGTAGGATAAGTACAGATCCGTACATTTACAAGCTGAGTTGTCAGCAAAGAACTGAAAATTTTAGCCTCTGAAGTGTGCTGCCTTGGAAAATAACGTTTACTTCGGTGCATAGGGAAGTATATAACCCAAAGTCATTCCTTTTTGTAAAACCTTGTCTAAAAGTTATTTTTTTTCTGATGAAGACCTACCATTTTCTTCCTCCCTTGGAATTTCACATGCTTTTTACATACAATGTCCAAAGGCAGGAACAGTGTTTCAATTTACATGAGGAAGAAACAGCACTCCTGAGAATTACTGTTGCATGCAGCAGACAGCTCTTTAACATTTCCATAGGTCAAGCTTAATTGCATTGAACACACACACACATTTCTTTGATGATGTAGTTTGGGTGCATATATCACATTAGGATTTACATTACAACTAAAGAATAGTTTTATACATTACATGTCTAAGAATTTATTATGCCTCTGAACAATCGGAAAATCAAGTTATTATTTTGTCCCCTAAATTTTTATTCTTAGACATCATATATACAGATACATTTTAAGGCAAAAATATATTTTACATGAGGGGTTTCTATTTTTTTTTTTAATTCTTTTTGGTGTAAATTTTGTTGTGACGGTCTAGTTTCAAGAGGAGTAACAGAAGCTTGATGGTACTGCCAATTGAACTGGTTTCTAGTGGTCAGTATTTGTTGCTACAGACAATAAAAGTTGCTTATATTTACGCAGTTCATACCCATTCTTTCCACAAAACTTTGTTTCATTGTACACAGTGACCATACTTCCTCTGCACAGGTTGTACGGTCTTCCAGTCCTGCTTTTAAATGCCAAAGATTTCTTTACACATCCACAAAGTTGTTCTGTTTACTTTGAGTTTAAGCCAATAAGCATGCACACTATTGGCTTAAAAATGGAAACAGTCATCAAATATAGCATCTCCCATTTTGATTTATCTTGATTACAAATGGGCACTGTAAGCAAATTGCCTTCTTTTTGATATTTTATTCAGTTTGCAACACTGCCATCACATAAAGAAAGTTACTGGTTTTGTGCCAGAAGAAATACAAAATGTATAAAATGGATTGCAGATAGTTTTCTATTGTCCATGCCAAATTTGAACATTTGTAGCTGGAGTGCATTGGAAGGGAAGAAGTTCAGAAGCTTTATCTCTTTCATTTGCCTCTTACACACAAAGAACTTAAAACGTGAGGAGTTATCTGTCTGTGTGTGGAGATGAACCCCAGTGGCCACTCGTTAATGGGCATATTGATTGACAACCACAGGGAAACATCAGTTCCTTTTCACTGGCAGGTTTGCCCGGGACATTTTACCGGATGTGCCTTGTTAAGCAGATACACCAAGACCTGATGATCAGCCTGCTGTCCTCACACTGCACACAGAACAGTTGTAGTTCGCAAACTCCTAATTCCTCCTCTTCCAGACGTGCTCCCACTGAGGCATGACTGAGTGCACAGTGCGTGCATTCTTACAGATTTATCTGCATTGATTGTGATGGGACTGTAGTCCTTTGTGTGTGTTTTGGAATTTTACTCCAACCCTAAAATCTTAAATTTCAAGGTTAGTCTTTTTAGCAATTACAGGAAGCTCCAGCATGTACTATTGAAACCAATCTGCTCCAAAGTAAGCTTTCAACTGTCAAACTAAGGTGGCTGTGGAAGTGCAAAAAACTACCGAGTAGATGCAGTTACTCTATACAGGAAGCTAGGATCAAGTTCAAATAAAAGCTCTGGGCACCAGTTCTTAGCAACTGATTTTAAAGCAGTTGTAATCTTCAAAGCTATCTATTTATCTCTACAGCAGAGGCCCTGAGTATTATATACCTAATGAGTTAGACCATTTGAGCAACCTTCTTTCACATTAAAAAGGTACTTCAACTTTTTCCTTTGCCAAATTAACTCTTTAGTCCTTTTCTGACAGATGAGATCAGCTACAGGGATTTTTAACACTGTGTTTCTTTTAAAAAGTGTCTCTGTTTATTTCCTTGTGCCCAAGTGGAAGTTTTAAGACTGTTGAGGTTCAAAATTGGTTGTGTCATATTACTATACTGTTTTGGGGTGTTTTTGAGTAACTACTGGTCAAATACATAAAGCACAAATAAATGAGTAAAAGTAGAAATAAAGACACAAGCTTATTCCCAAAGAATTTCCAGCTAAGGTCCTGACTGGTAAAAGGGTTATGTGCTTGACTGTGTGTGCCATATGGGGTTCCGTTGACCTCAGTGGGAGTATTCACAGTGGTTTAGTATGTGTATAAATCTTTGCAAAGTTAGGAGGTAAACTATAGTTATGTCTGTTAAAATTTACTTTGCTTTAACGAACTGTAGTTTCTTTTTTCATCCAAAAATGTATAGGGTATTCCATTTACTTTAAAGCGCCTAAATATCATTAGAAAGTGAGTAAACTATAACATGACATAGGCACCAACAAGCTGTTTTTTCTACAAGCAGGAAGGGAAGGTAAAGTTCAAAATTTCAAAATAACTTTCCTATTCCTACAGTTTAAATGTAAAAAAGCAGCACTCATAGCAAAAATCTATAGATTCTTATTCAATACCCACTTAAATGGGAATACTTCAAGGGAGTGTAAACGTTAGCTTCATTAAATGTTTGAGCAAGCTATATACCTAAATATGCACAAAACCAGAGGTTAATTCTATCACCTCCATTTTCAGGAGCATACTACTGTGGGCCAAGCTTTGAATTCCTTATTTCTGTTGGCAAGAAGGTACCTGTGCAAGTGCCTGTAAAGTAACGTGTTTGTCGAGTGAGGCATTAGTTACCATAAGGATGGCAGAAGCACAGCATATGAAAACTGTCTTAACATGTAGCATTGGGGAACATGTCTCAGAAGTGCCTTCAGGGAGTTTTAGACTGAGGGTGCCAGTGGGAGCAATAAGGCATTCCTGGAATTTTATTAAGTGTGCTTACTTTGGTTTTGGTAACGAAAAAAAAAAAAAGAGGAAAACAACCAATTTTAGGAAACATACCTGTAAGTATCTGATTTACTGTGTGTAAATTTCACACAGCTTTATTAAACATGTCCTTTGCTACAATACCTTAATACTAGATTTCTTAATCTTGAAAGAGTGAAGGCATTTGGCTTGAGGTTCAATCAAACCTGGCATTCCTGGAATGGAAAATTTAGTCTCCTTCATTATCCACTTTTTTAATACCTTAAAATATATTTTCATGGTAAATCCAGCACCGAGGACAGGGACTGAAAACTGTCTGTTCCTTTAATTAGGAGTATGTATATCCGTACCACAATAAAAACACAATTTAAAATAGAACATTAATAAGAAAGTATGAGTGAATACTAATCCCAATATAACTATGAGGGAACCACTAATCTATAGCTAAGGCTGAACTGATGGGAATTGAACAGGAAGCAGAGTGGTAATCATCTGGAAGAAAGCCTGGTACTCTGGAGCAGATAGGAAACATAGTTGTGGTCGATTAAGTTCCAGTCTGCTGGGGAGAGGCAGAATTTTGAAATTGTGTTCTTTGGACACTGCCTCAGGGAACGTGCTTCTGGTCAGTGAGAGCCCAGTTAAAAACAACATGGTATCTGCTGGATCCCAGAGCATTATATGGCATATTTTATTTATAGATATATACAAACACACACACCCACCCCATTACCATTTATTTATTTGATCAAAAGTCTTCCCCTCTGTGCCACGCCATTTCACGTAGCTAGTCTGCTGTGCAGAACATGGTAATAAAGTTGGCTCAGTAACAAAGGTTTCTTCAGAATCAGTTAGATTACAAACAGCGCTGTATTGTAACCCACTGCCATCCATCTTCCAGGTACTGGTGTGATCCCAGTGTTGGATGGCAGCAGGTCGGAGTGCCTTGGAGGTCAGCTTCCTGCTGGAGAAGAAATCGTCGCTGCATGTTGCAGGTGTAAGAACGTTGCTCCACCCGTACAGCTGGGGACACAGGATCGGAGAATCACAGAATGGTAGGGGCTGGAAGGGACCTTTGGAGATCATCCAGTCAAACCCTTCTGCTAGAGCAGGTTGCACAGGATGGCGCCCAGGCGGGTTTTGAATATCTCCAGAGAAGGACACTCCACCACCTCTCTGGGCAGCCTGTTCCAGTGGTCTGCCACCCTCAAAGTACAGAAGCTTTTCCCTATGTTGAGGTGGAATTCCCTGTGTTTCAGTTTGTGCCCGTTGCCCCTTGGGCACCACTGAAAAGCATCCAGCCCCGTCCTCTCGACACCCGCCCTGTGGATATTGACAACCATCAATGGGATCCCCTCAGGGTTCTCTTCTGCAGGCTAAACTCGTGTGACATTTCCTAGGGGAATCTCGCACAGCCCCAATCCCAGATGGCAGTGCAGATCTGCTAACACGTATTAATCGACTCTAATCAACCCGTCTTCCCATGACTAAGTTGCCAAGCTAAATCCTCGGGAGGCGGCGTATAACAGCACCACCTGGCGCCACCTGCCGCGGCGCCATAGCGGGGCGGTCTAGACATGGAAGTTTTGCGGGAATACAGCTTTTACTCCGCAGAGCCGCTGCTCGGCGGCGGCACAGCAGGGACGGGAGGTGAGTCGTGCCGCCGGGCGCCAGACCCCGCCGGGGGCTGACGAGGAGCTCGGCCCCGCTCGGCCGGCAGCGCAGAGCAGGCGGCCCGCCCAGGCGGGCCGGAACGCTCCGCGCGGGGCCGCGTTGCGCGGGGAAGAGTGCGCGGCGGCACCGGCCCCGGCCGGCGGCTGAGGG
>VZSF01000777.1:18684-52353 GCA_013398295.1 Chionis minor | reverse complement strand
TTTTTTTTTTTTTTTTTTTTTTCATCCTCCCGAGTGAAAAACAATATTTGAGCGCCTACATCATGCTGGCGTCTCCGGAGCGGCCGGCGGCAAGCGCGGCTGACCTCAGCCCCCTCCTTCGCCGGTCCCCGGGGGCGCGGGAGGAAGCGAGCGCCGCAGCCGTGCCCAGGGGCCGTCTGGTTCCCACGCAGCGCGGCCGAGCCCATCGCCCGCCCCAGCTCCCGCCACCGCCTGGGAACGCGCGGCCCTGTCCCCACGCGGGGTCCCTGTGCTGGGAGCAGCGTGGCGTGGCGTGGCGTGACGTGATGCATCCCATTGCCCACCCCAAGCTGCAGCACCCAGGAATGGGGACCCCCATCCAGCCACCCTGGGCATCCGCTCTCCCAGTACTCCCCTTCCCTGCGCCCGCCCCGGGTCCTGGCTCCCCGCCACGGGCCCGCTGCTTTCCCTGCTCTGCCTCCGCCCCGGCTCGCTCCCGGTTCGTGGTGGGTGGCCTGGCCCCCCGCCCGCTCGCCCGCTCCCAGCATGGGCTGTGCCGTAGCCGGGGACCGGGATGCACCCGGTCATGGGGCAAAGCTTGCTGCCGGTGCCGGAGGTTTTCCCGCTCCCCTTCCCTCCCGGCGCTGCCTGCGGGACCCCTGGATTGTGTAGGCAGGGTGGATGCCACAGGGATGGGGTGCAGGCAGGGGTGGGGAAAGGGTGCTGCTCTTGTGCGAGTGCTCAAGGCTGCGGGGACGGATGCTGTGGATACACCCTGGACTGCGCCCTGTGTCCGCAGGGGTGACAAGGACCCCACACACAAGGGATGGCACTGGCTGCCGTGGCCTGTGCTGGGCCGGGAGCAGCTCTGTCACCGCGCTCATTGGCCCCGGCAGGACCATTCCCCTCCCCGGGGCTTCAGGGGCTCCCAAGCCCTGTCCTGCCCCTCAGCCGGGAGCATGGGATGGAGCCATGGCTGTTCCCACAGGTGCCAGCTCCGTGGCCCCGCTCCTCCGTCCCCAGTGGGTGTCTTCGTGGGGTCCTGGGATGGGAAAGGAGGGGGCTGGGGATGCCAAACCAGACTGTGGGGTGGGGTCCCCCACCCTGGGCTTGGGGCACCGGGATGCGCCGGTGTTCATGCATCCCTGCGCCACAGCCGTGCACACGCAGAGCTGTGTCCAGGAACTGATCCCCTGGAGTGGCTCGGCTTGGGGCCCCAGGAGTGTCCAAGGACAACAGCCCAGCCAGGAACCCCATGGGCCACCCCATGCCGGGGCCCTGCAGCCCCCATGGCCCGTCTGGGCCAGGGCGACGCACAGCTCCCGGGGCCAGGCAGGAAGGAGACGTCACCGCCGCGGAGCGTAACTCAAACCAGATGGGGCTGTGCTGGCGTCCAGGCCCGCAGGGTGGTCACCGACAGGAACCGGTCAAAGGCTGCCGGCAGGAAGCGGCTGGGAGGGACGCCCGCGGCGGGAGCCGGCGTCCGGGCCCAGGCAGCCTTAACTGCTTCGGGGCCGGCTGCAGCCCACGGGGCAGAGGGGCACTGGCTGCCCCCCAGCCCCTGCCTGGGCGTCCCATACCGCTTGGGCAGATGTTGAAGCTGTGAGGACACCCCCAACCGACCGACCATCCACCCACCCATCCATCCATCCATCCATCCCCCTCCCATTCCCCCGGCACCCTGGGGTGCTCAGAGCCGGTTGCTGCTGCGCAGCCACAGGGTGCAGAGACCGGACCCCGGCTGCACCGTGGGCTGCACAGCCCTGCCTGGGACAGCTGGGGCCCCCTCTCTGTACCCTCTGCCCTGGGGACCAGACTTCGCTTCCCGTCCCCTCCTCGCTTATCTGCAGCCCTCAGACTGCGGCTGCACGGCCCACGCAGGCGGGAAGGGGCTGGGAGCGTCCCCCCGGAGAAGGCGGGCAGGCGCGGGCTGCGGGCAGACCTGTACATTTATTTACAAGAAGGCGAGAGCCGGGCAGGACTCCGGCGTTGGGCATGTCCCTGTGAGCCGTGTCCCCTGCCCGGTGGGCATGAGCCCAAAGCCCTTCACCTGCTGCAGCCGGTGGGGCTGGGGGACCGGTGCCTCCCACTGTCTTTCCCTGGGGTGTTCCAGCAGGCGCAGAGGGCACGGGTGACCTCAGAGCAAATGCACAGCGCTGGCTTGAGGGTGCTCGGCCATGGCAAAAGCCAAAGCTGGAGGGCAGGGGGAGCCTGGGACCCGCTGCCAGCCCCCCATCCCCTCCCACTATGGGCAAGGCTGGAAGCTGCAAAGCCCAGGCTATGCTCATCCTCTGGCAGCACCAGGGAGTCCCGAGGGGCACAGGCAGAGGGGAAGGGGGACGGGGCGAGGCGGAGGATCGGGGGCAGCACCCGCCTCCCCCAGCCCGGCCGGTCCCGAGGAGCCCCCGTGCATGGCGGGGGGAGCTGGCGGCCACAGCCGCCGACCGGCAGTTCCTGTGTGTTGGTGGTCGGGGCTGGAGCGGTGCTGGCGGGAGCGGGGGAGCGCGGTCCAGCTGCTCTGCATTAGGACGCCTCGCTCATCTTGATCTGGCGGGGACGGGTGAAGCAGAGGTTGTGTTTTTCCCCCGCTGGCAGAGCCGAAGGGCAGGGAGGGCAGGAGGAACACAAAGGCTCCTTCTTCCCTCGCTGGCTCCCAGCTGGGGATGCTGCTGGAAGCGTGTTCACCGCTTCCTCCCTTCCTGTGCAAGCAGCAGCTCAGGGCCCAGCTCAGCTCCGCTCCCGCACACCCGGCCGGCCAGGGAGGAGGCGCTTCAGCCCTGGCTCCGGTGCCATAAGAGCCAGGATGAGTGTCTACGCCTGCCCTCTGACATCCCCATGCCAAGCCCTGGTGCCAAGAAGGGAGGTAGGGCAGTGACGGCGAAGGCAGGGCAGGGCTGCAGCATTTACAGGCAGAGCACACGAGTCTTGGGTCCAGGGTAGCTGCAAGAGCGCGGGGCAGCCCAGGCAGCGGGAATCACGCTGGGCCAGCCTTTCTCCTCCAAGGCCATGGCAAAGAAGCACGAGTGGAGCAGAGGTGCTGTGGAGCAGAGGTGCTGTGGGTTGGGCATTGCACAGCCGGGCCAGGGATGAGATCAGAAACCACTGCTCAGGACTGGCCTCGCAGTCCCAGGAAATCCAGATGGGAGCATCGGCTGGATGGGAAGGGGGAGGGCTGGAGCCTCAGGAGTCCAAGAAGTTGATGCCAGCGTCCCCAGCAGCGGATCCACGGTGCAGCAGTGCTGCCCAGGGCGAGATGAGCTCGGCAGAGCAGATCCGCAGCAGCGGGTGCGGCTGAGGAGCCCAGTGGAGTGCTCGTCCCCAAGCAGTCCTGCAGCCGGTGGGTGCCAGGGCAGGGTGGCCGCCCCAGGGGACGCAGCAGAGCAGGACTCATGGCGACGGTGGTGGTGTGGAGCAGGGGTGCAGCACGTGCTGCAGGGTCCAGAGCAGCCATCTGGCAGCAGCAGGGGCAGGGAGGGGGATGCGCGCCTCCAGCCCCTGGCCCCTGTGGTGGGAAGTGGGCAGGGGCCAACACCGGCAAGGTCCTGCTGCCATCCAGAAGCAAGAGCAATGAGGAACTCAGGCACAGCCCCAGGAGGGGGCTTGGGAGCCCCCGAGCCCCCTCGCAAGCGGTTCCTCTCTGGCCTCGACTCACACGTGGCTCAGGCTCCCCTGGGAGCCCCTGCTCAGACACCCAGCGCCGTCAGCGACCCCGAGCTGGTGATCTTCCTGAAGCGGTTGGCAGCACACACCCCGATGAAGTTTTTCTGTAAAAGGGGAAGAAGAGAGATGCTCATCCTACCACCAGGGCTTGCGGCTCTGGAGGCTGAACCAGACCCCGCTCCGGGCAGCTGCCTGGGCACCCATTCAGCTGGGTTATGTCGGAGGGGAGTACAGGGCAGGGGTAAGCGTAGGGCTGATTTTGGGGTTCATCCCCTGTACACTGTCCAGAAACCACTTCTGTCCCTAGAAGATGCTCTTGGGATCAGCTCAGGGGAGACGCACCTGTTCTTGAGGGGGGTCCCACCATGAGGACACCCATGCAAGGACCCTGGTGCTGGAGAGCCCTTCCTCCAGGCTCAGGGATCCCCAGCCCTTGTGGCCTGGCTGCCAGCAGCACGGTGAGACAGAGCCATCCCAGATGCCATCCACCAGGACAGGCAGAGGCTGGCAGCCCCCCCACCAGCTCCCCCAGACGGCATTGACCCTCCTCCGCATGCCGGCCCCGCACCCGGCACACCTTCCAGCGCCGTCGCATGACGTATTTCTTGAGCAGCACCTGGGACTTGAGCCGGCGGTTGCAGCGCTTGGCTTTTTCTGCCAGGTTGTTGAGCCAGGGATGCTGCAGGCACTGGCCAGCACTCATCCGGGCGCTGGGGGTGAGAGGAGCCCAGGTCACTCCTGCTCAGCACCCTGTCCCCCAACCACCCCCTTCTCCAGCCGCCCGAGCGCCCCAAAACCCCAGAAAACTGCAGGGGAGGAACCAGCCAGAGGAATGTGCCCAGGGACCAGTGGGGCGCGGCAGGACCTCGAGTAGTGGAGCATGTCCTGCTCGGGGCAGGTGACCCTGGAGGGACGTGGGGCTCTGTCAGGGACAGCCAGCAGCCAGGGCAGGGCCCCGCGAGGCTCATTTGGCACAGAACATCAGGGGATGCTGCTGGTCCTGGGGCAGAGGGCAGCGCGTGGTACCCAGGAGCTGGGCACACAGCTCTAGGGATGCCCACCCGAGGACCCCCACCACCACTGACGACCTCTCACCTCTTCTCCTTGATGATGAGGTTCGAGACAAAATCCTTGGCCTCGTCAGAGACGTTCTCAAAGTTCTCATCATCGAAGTACCAGTTGGCAGCCAGGACATTGTTGAGCGTCTCAGTGTCGTTGTCACCCAAGAATGGGGAGAGGCCGCTGAGCCTGGGGGCACAAGGGGATGAGGAGCTGGATGCCCTCAGGCTGCAGCACTTCCAAATCCCCTGGAAAGGAGCAAACCTGGCTGGGGCTGCCCCAGGGAACAAAATAGGGTGGCTCCCCACCTCCCCATCTCCCGCTCCAGCACCCTCCACCAGACCACCAAGCAGCCTGGTGCCAAGTGGGTACATCTTGGGGGCGGCTCCGTGGCAGGTGGAGCTCTGCCCTGGGACCCCGCCACGGTCCTGGCAGCCCCCCCCCACAGCCCTGACGTACAGCATGTAGGTGATGACGCCCATGCTCCACATGTCCGTGGAGTAGGAGACCTGCTCGTAGTTGACCACCTCAGGAGAGAGGAATTCGGGGGTGCCAAAGTTCACCTTCAGCTTCTCCTGGGGGTTGTACCTGTGGCCAGGGTGGGCAAGTCAGCTGGAGGGGGACAGGCTGATCCCCAAAACCACTGCCCCGCTCCCAGCAGGCACTGCCTTCCCCAGCCCTCCCATGCCAGCCAGGGAGAGCCGGAGCAGGCGGCCATGGCCAAAGCCACAGCCCAGAGTAGGTCCCGGGGGTCCCAGCACACGGAGGGCATGCAGGGCTGAAGGGTGGGAGTGAGACAGGGAAGAGGGATGGAGCCGAGGGGGGAAAGACGACACCTTCGAGCCAGCCCAAAGTCGATGATCTTCACCAAGTGCCCGGTGGCAGCGACGCAGAGGATGTTCTCGGGCTGTGGGGACAAGGAGACCATTGCCCCACCGCCGAGAGGGGACGTCCCCAGTGCATGGGTCTGGCAGCCCACAGGTCCTGTGGCTGACCTGCGCCAGAGTGACACTGACTCGCAGGCATCCCTGCCACCGCTGGCCAGTGTTGGGGACACACTGCCCTCATGGACACGGCAGGTCTCGGGCCAGAGCACAGCGCTCCTCACTTCACTGGCTGCAGACACCCACTGCCCCCCCATGCTCCAGCCTCCCCCATCCCCACAAGCAGTGGCCAGCCCCTCCTGTCACCCCCAGCCCCTGCTGTCACCCCCGGCCCCCACTGTCACCCCCAGTCCTGCACCTTGAGGTCGAGGTGGAGTACGTGCATGTGGTGCATGAAGCGGATGCCCTCGCAGATCTGCCGGACGAACACCATGCAGTCCACCTCCGTCAGGTGGTAGTCATCGTCGATGATCCGCTCGAAGAGCTCGCCACCCTCCACGCTGCGCAGGGATGGACCACAGGATCACCCGGGGCTCCCTGCCCCATGCCACCCTCCTGCAGAGCCCCCTGCCCACCCCGGCGACCCTCAGCCCTGCCCCACTGTGGAGATGCTGGTGTAGAGGCTGAGCAGAGCCATGGTGGGATGCCTGAGTGCTGGGATTAGACACTTGCCCCAAGGCACGAGTAGGAGGAGAGTTACCCCCAGGACATCACAGCTCCACTGGAGTTTGTAGAACACAAGATTCCCAGCACAGCCCCAGCCTCCCCGGAGCAAGTGTGCAGGGGGAAAAGGAGCTGTGTGGGAAGGACTTGGGTCATCTCCACCCTCAGTGAAGCCACAAGGGAAGATGCTGTCCTGGCCAGGCAGAGCCTGACGCTGCCTCTGAGCCCAGCCTGAGATGAGGAGGTGCCCGAGAGGGAATGGGCGAGGTGAGGGACATTCCGTGGGGCCAACCTCTTCTTCTTGGTGAGGGGCCAGCACATCTGCTCCACCTCTGGAGCATCCCCCGTGATGGTTCCCCTCGCCCAAGCATCAGGCCCCACGCAGCGCTGCACCGGCACTCACAACTCCATGAAGAGGATGATCTCCCGGGGCGTCTCAATGGCATCGTAGAGCTGGATGAGGTTGCGGTGGTTCAGCTGGTTCATCACGTCAATCTCCAACAGCACCATCTCCTGCAGAGGGAACCCCATGGTGGTGCAAGGTGTCAGCCCTGGCCGAGCCACCAGCACTGGGACAGGATGCGTCACGGTACCAGGGACACATGGGGCATGACACTGCCACCCACCACCTCGGCCATGCCATTTGCTGGTGGCACCATGGCCAGGAGGAGCACCCCACCCTGGCATAGATCAGACCTTGTCCTTGGCACCCTGCTTCCGGATCATTTTGGCCGCCAGCTTGAGCCCCGTCTCCTTCTCTGTGCACGTGTGAACTTCTCCGAACTTGCCCCTGGGGAGGGACACAGGGAGAGATGCCAATGCCATCAGTCATCCAGGCTGCTGGGGACCCCCGCACTGCTCTGGGATACTGCCCCATGCTCCCCTCTGCACCCATCCTGCCCGAGGCACCAACCCATCCCGGCCAGGAAAGTCCCATCAACCCAGGACCATTGCCCAAGGCTGGACAACAGCTCGAGGTAGTGCCGGGGGAAAACCAGGCATCCCGCATCCTCCCAGGACCCCTCCTTACCCTCCCAGGATCTCCTTGGAGCTGAGGTTGTACTGGGAGCTGACGCTGGCAGACCGCAGAGTGACGATGCGGTGGGCAAAGGGCGCGGGTGGCGGAGGGAGGTCATCTGCCCAGAGAGGAGGTCCGGGGTGAGAAGGGGAGCTGCCCAGCTGGGGGATCGCACCGCTGGACACCCCGGGGTGCCCCAGGCCAGGAGCGTGCCCCGGTGCAAGGTGAAGGCGGGCACCCAGCAGCACAGCTCAGCGGGTGCAGGATGCGGCCGGCTACTGAGTTCCTGGCTGCAAATCAAGGTCTCCTGCCTGCCTGCAGCACCGGGGGGCGCAGCATCCCCCGACGGGTCCCTCGCCGCTGCCAGCAGCGTCGCCCTGCTGCATGGCACCCACCCCCTTGCATGGCACCCACCCCCTTGCATGGCACTTCGCAGGCTCCCCCCCTGCTGCACGCCCACTCCCCACCGTCCCGCGCGTCACGCTCGCCCTCTCCAGGCCACGCTGCCGCGTGTCACCCTCTCCGGGCCACCACCCCTCCCCGTCCTGCTCGCCTTCCCAGGACGGACCCCACGCACCCAGTCCTGGACCACCCCTCCTGGAGCCGGTCTCGCAGGGAGCCCCGCGAACAGCCGCCACCCCCAGGCTGGGTACGGTCCCCCAGCCCTGCCATCCCCGCAAGGACAGCGGTGCCGGACACAGGGACACGCTGTCCCCTGCCACCAGCCAGGCGGTGGCTGTCACTCCCCGGGCTCCTCTTCCTCCCGGGCAGCCCCGGCCGGAGCAGCCCGGGGAGGGGACGCGACGCATTTAGCGCTGTTTATAGTGAAACAGGAGCTCGAAGGCCACCGGGCAGGCGACCAGCCAAGAGCATGAGCCAGCAGCATGGGGGGGCAGCGCAGGCAGCAGGCAGGGCTGCAGGGGACCCTGGGCTGCCACCCTGCAGAGGGTCCTGGGGCGCGAGGACAAGGCAGGCACCTCGCAGCCTTACCCAGTATCTCGAAAGGGTCTTCCTTCCCGAAATCGGGGGTGAGGTAGGGGCTGGGGGGTGGCTCTAACTCCATGGAGGATGGTTGCGCCCCGGGGCCAGGCTGCTCTGCTGCCCCAGCGGGATCAGGGGGCTGCCCCACAGCACTGGGCAATGTCCTCTCCTGTGGGGTGCCAGGGCTCCCCACGGGGACGGGTGGCTCCAGGGGCTGTAGGTCCCCCAGGGCTGGCAGGGCAGGGCCAGGCTCTGTTGGACCCTCTCTCGGCTCCACTGTCATGGCCTCCTCTGGTATCATTTCCATCGCCGTCACCTCTGCCCAGGGCTGCTCCTCCCTGGAAGCAGGAGTGGGAGGTGAGCAGAGCCCAGCCAGCCGCCCCCGAGCCCAGCGCCCACCTCTGCCCAGAGGGACCCGGGGCCGCCAAGGGAGCAGCAAGGAGAGGGGACGCCATCCCAGGAGGGTGCAGGTACCTTTGGCAGGCAGCTGGGCAGCTCAGGCTCTGCAGCAGAGCGGGGCGCGGGGGCTCGAGACCCCTCGGCTGCTGCTGCTCGTCCGTCTCCTCCGCCTTTGCTGCTTTCTCCCCTTCACCCTGAGCCTTCACAGCAGCTGTGGCCGCTGCCTCTGCGGGTTCCTCGCCTCCGTCCCCAGCCTCTGCTGCAGCTGGGGGAGGTTCCACCTTTGCAGCTTCCTTCCCTCCATCCTGAGCCTTTACAGCAGCCGGGGCCTTCTCCTTTGCATCCGCTGGGGCCTCCTCCTTTTCAGGTTCTTCTTTGCCTCCATCCTCAGCCTTTGATGCAACTGTGGTTTTTGTCACCTTTGCAGCTTTCATCTCTCCATCCTGCACCTTTGCAGCAGCCGGGGCTTTCTCTTTTGTCGGCTCTTCTTTGCTTCCATCTTGAGGCTTCTTTGCAGCTAGAGTTTTCTCTGCCTTCACTGCTGTCTTCTGTCCACCCTGAGCCTTTGCAGCATCTGGGCCTTTCTCCTCTGCAGGAGCTGTGGCTTTCTCCTTTGCAGGCTTCTCTTTGCCTCCATCTTGAGCCTTTTTTGCAGCTGGAGCTTTTTCTGCCTTTGCCGCTTTATCCTCTCCATTCTTAGTTGTTGCAGTAGCTGGAGCCTTCTCCTTCACAGGCTTTTTATCAGCTGGGGTTTTCTCTGCCTTTGCAGCTTTCTTCCCTCCATCCTGAGCCTTTGCAGCAGGTGGGACCTTCTCTTTTGCAGCAGGCGAGGTTTTCTCCTTTTCAGGCTCTTTGCCTCCATCCTGAGCCTGTGCTGCAGCCAAGGCTGTCTCCTCTGTGGGCGCTGCCTTCCCTCCTTCAGTATCCCCTGTAGCCAGAGCCGCCTTCTCTGTGGGCTCTGCTTTCCCACCACCCTCAGCCTCTACCCCACCATGGGCTTGCACATTCCTGGGCTCGTCCTTCCCTCCGTCCTGCGCCTCTGCTGCAGCTGAGACCTTCCCCTCTGTGGGTGCTGCCTGCCCTCCTTCACGCTCTCCCGCAGCCGGAGCCTTCTCCTCCCTGGCCTCGTCCTTCCCTCCATCCTGAGCCTCAGCAGCAGCTGGAGCCTTCCCCTCCATGGGTGCTGTCTTCCCTCCTTCAGGCTCTCCTGCAGCTGGAGCCTTCTCCTTCCCAGGCTCATCCTTCTCTTCCTTCCCTCCATCCCGGGCCTCAGCAGCAGCTGACACCTTCTCCTCTGGGGGTGCTGCCTGCCCTCCATCATGCTGCGCAGCTGAAGCCTCCTCCTCTGCTGGCATTGCCTTCCCTCCATCCTGGGGCTCTGGAGCAGTCGGGGCCGTCTCCCCCACCACCTCTGCCTTCCCTCCTCCAGCCTCTTCCGTAGCCTTCTCCTTCCCAGGCTCTGCCTGTCCCCCATCCTGAGCCACAGTGGCATCTGGAGCCTTCTCCTCCCTAGGGTCAACCTTCCCTCCATCTTGCGCCTCAGTGGCGGCTGGCACAGTCCCGGCTTGGGGCTCGGCAGCCTGTGGAGCCGCTGGGACTGGCTGGGTTGTGCTGCTGTCTGCTTCAGGGGGGGCTGTATCACCACCCCCCCCAGCGCCGAGCATGCTGCCCGCCCCACCGCCTGGCTCCATGGGGACTCTCCGGGCAGGAGGCGGCTGCCCTGCGGTGCTCCCGGTTTGGCAAGGCTCCTGCAGGAGAGAAGACAGAAGCTGAGGGCTCCCTAGACCCGATGCCCCGCAGAGGGGCACAGCGAGGTGTGGGCAACAGCTCTGCCCCTACAGAAGAGGGGGAGCTGCTGCCACCCACCCGGCAGCCATGCCCCTGCCACCCGGCCGGTGGCACCGAGCCGGGAGCCCCATGTGGCTGTCGGTCCCTTGCACCATCCCATTGTGCCCCGGTATCTGCTCGGCGGTGACTGATCGATGGCCTGACGCCGGCACCTGTTGCTGCCATGGAGCCTCCGGCGTGCAAACAGCCAGCATGGCCAGGGTGCCAAGTCAAGGCCACGTCCCCCCATGGCGGGGCAGGAGACAGCGGCTCCGATCCCAGGCTGGCGGGGTGGGGATCAGGCGGGGTGAGCATCCCCAGCACAGCCCCACCGCTGCCCAGCCCGAACCACACGGGCAGGTCCGGCCACGCAGGCAGAGCCCCGTCCGCTCGGGGGCCACAGAGACCCCTGGCCCCAGCGGCCACCCCCTGCCCGGTGGTGACCACAGCTCCTGCCTGAGCGGTCCCCACCAAGGGGACCTGTTGGGGCCAGTGCTCCTGCATGGGCTGCCAGCACACACTGCCACTCCACTCCTTCCAGCCCAGCACCCAATCCCCAAATCCCCTCTCTGCCCCGGGCTCCGCTGCCTGTCCTTTCCCAGCCACCTCCCCTCACCCTGTCCCAAAACACCCCCCCTGGGCAGCCTGTGTAACCATCTAGAGGCTAGGACAGGCCAGCCCCAGAACAAACCCACCAGCCACCATCCCAGTAACAGGGGAGTCCCTTGCTGGTTTTACTGGGACAGGAGCTATAGGCAGTTGGTTCCCAGCCGAGCAGTCCCACGTCTCAGTCCCACAGCTCAGCACGGGAGCCCATGGGGATGGAGGTGTTCCTCCCAGGGCTGGGGGCTCTACTCTCCCCGGTACCCCACCACCACCATGCCCCGAGCAGGCGGCCACAGGGATCCCCCCGGCCCCTTTACCTGGGTCCCGGTGCAGAGGGCGGTCAGGGCAGCATCCGCACTGTGGCAGCGCCCGGAGGGAGCAGCCTCTTCTATCTCGGGTGTAACGGAGCCGGATTAGTGCGGGCAGAGGAGGATCCTTTACAGCAGCGGGAGCCGACCCGCTTTGCCTTTCCCAGCACCTGTCGCTGCTGGAGCCTGTTCAAAGGACACGCCACTCTTCCCTGTCCCTGACGGGCTGGGGACGCGCAGACACGATGCAGGGGACGGAGCCACAGGGAAGGGTGGCACCAGGCACCACAGCACCCCAGAAATACCCCACGGGGGTGGCCTGGCCGAGCTGGACATGGTCCAAGTGGCCGAGTGCTTCCAAGGTGCCCACAGGTGACACAAGGCAGCCACTGGGCACCCCATGGGGATGGTGACCGGGAGCAGCCGGCTCTGCCCACCGACACCAGCCCTTGAGGAGATCAGCTCCAGAGGTCCCCGCACTCCATGAGCACAATGTGGCAGCTGAGCGCACCGCTGGCTCTGGGCGCTGCTGCTGATCCCCAAAGGAAAAGCAACAGCAGCTGTGAACCCGGCCAGCGGCTGCAGACTCCTCCAGGAACCAGTTAAAAGACTCCAATTTCCTGCAAAATGAAGCACTTTGGGAATCAAGGAGACAAACAAAGGAGCTGGGGCTTCAGCTGGAGGGGTTGGGCTGTGCATGGGTGCTGCCTGGGCATTGCCAGTCCCTGCTGAGGGTGCAACGTGTGCTGCCAGGGTGCTGCACCCCAGGGCATGGCATCAGGGACTGCGCAGGGCTGAACCTGGGCATGGAAAAGCCCTGGGCAGGGGGACACCAGGGGCTGCGCCGTGCCAGGGGCTGCAGAGATGGTGAGCAGAGCTGGGCAAGGGCGCAGCCCGGGCACACAGGGTCCTGAAGCTGATTGATTCCCAAGGGCTACACCAGGTTTCCGCCTGGTTCCCCCACCCAGCAGAGCCCCATTTACTTTAAATCTTTGAACTTTAAGAGAAGGAAAGCCTTGCTCACCAAGGGCATGCTGCTCAGGTTGCTACTGGCGGCGGAGTGGGGTGTTGCAGGAGGAACCCCCAGTAACTGGACCCAGCCCTCCCCAGCCAGCGCTGCCAGGCAAAAGCACTCCAATAATACCAACTATTAAAAACGCAGAACACCCATTTATCATGTCAGGGCAGCAGGAACGCCAGGACAGCATGGAGGAGGAAAGGCTTGGTTCCTTGCCCGCAGCTGGTGCTGCTTTGGAGGGGACGGGGGGGGGCCATGGCTCAGTGACAGGAGATAAAGCAGTGAGAGCAGCTCATGGCGAGAAAAAAAGAGACGGCAGAGGCTGCCGGGGGTCAGGCAGCTGCTCGCACCAGGCATCCTCCTGCCCCCCTCCTGATCACTCCTTGGTGCCCCAGCTGGCTGTGGGCAGGGGTACCCTGCTCCTTCGCAGGGCTCCACTGGCAGCCAAGGACCGAGCACTGGCGCTTTCCGGGAAGCAGGACTCTCCCCGGGGCTGAGCAGGGCTGGCTGGATGCCCCTAGGGAGGCTGAGATTACTGCAGGCTCCCCCAGCATCAGCCCCTGCCAGCTGACGGCTGGGTCTCTCCTCTCGAGCTCTCCATCCTGCAGCCACGTGGAGCTCAAGCCCTGCCAGACACCAAGCCCAGCCGCTTCCACATGGGAGTCTCGCATGGCCAAGCTGAGGCCACCAACAGAGGTAGCAGCAAGATCCCAGGAGCAGTGCTCGCCTTGCCTGCAGCATCTCCCAGGAGGATCATAGAATGGTAGGGGTTGGAAGGGACCTTTGGAGATCATCTAGTCCAAGCCCTCTGCCAAAGCAGGTTCAGCTAGAGGAGGTTGGACAAGAACGCATCGGGGTGGGTTTTGAATATCTCCAGAGAAGGAGAGCCCACAGCCTTTCTGTGGAGCCTGTTCCAGTACTCCCTCCAGTGCCACCCTCAAAGTAAATAACTTTTTCCTCATGTTTAAGTGGAGTTTCCTGTGTTCCAGTTTGTGCCCATTGCCCCTTGTCCTGTCACCGGGCACCACTGGAAAGAGTCCAGCCCCATCCTCTGGTCACCTGCCCTTTAGATATTGATGAGATCCCCCTTCAGCATTCTCTTCTTCAGGCTAAACAGACCCAGGTCTCTCAGCCTTTCCTCCAAAGAGAGGTGCTTCAGTCCCTTGATCATCTTCACAGCCCTCCTCTGGACTCTCTGCAGTAGTTCCTCGTCTGTCTTGAACTGGGGAGCCCAAACCGGACACAGTACTCCAGATGTGGCCTCACCAAGGCGGAATAGAGGGGGAAGATAGCCTCCCTCGGCCTGCTGGCGACGCTCTTTTTAATACGCCTCAGGATGCCATTGGTGTTCTTGGCCACAAGGGCACATTGCATCGCCACACTGTCCAGGCAGGGGAAGGGACAGTGCTGCTCCATGCTGCCACATCCCAGCTCCCAGCGAGCCACCAACTTGTGTGCCCCATGGGCTGGCTTTGCCAGAGGAGCTGTGGTTCACGTGTGGCATTGAGAGTGAGACAAGCCAGGACGGGGACAAAGCCATGCCCCTGTCCTGGAGGCGGTGCTCTCCTGCCTGTCCCTGGGCAGCTGCTAGGGGGACCACAATGGCCTGGGGCATCACGGAGGCGTAAGCAGCCAGTGGGGTAGGACTGCAGCCCTCCTTGCTGCTGCAGAGGAGACCACCAGAAAGTGGTGCAAGAGAAGAAACAAAAGGTCCCCCCCAAGCCCTTCCTGTGCCACAGGCAGCAGCACAAGCCCAATATGTCTCTCACCCGTGGAAGAGATGCTGCTCTGGCCTCATGTGGCAGCTGGAAAGCAGGGGCGCAAGCTGGTGTTGCCAAGGCTCACGCTGATGGCAGCACTGGCCAAGGGAGCCTTCCCACCTCCTTCCCTGCTGCAGCCTCCAGCCGCGGCTCGCAGCCCTGCCGCACAGGGAGCCGGCAGGAAAGGTCTAAAGCTAAGGAGAAAGTGAAAGTTGTGGCTGGAGCTGCCTCCTCTGGAGCCCAGCTAGTCCCGACAACAAAACCAGCAGGCCCTCAGCAGCAGCGCAGTGGCAGAAGCATCTCAGGCATCCACCACCACCTCCACGCGAGAGCGATGCTGGCTCAGCCAGACGCAGCCAGGGCCTCCTGAACAGACACTGGGCTCTCCCGCTCCAGCCCTCACAGCTCAGGTTCGTGGCTTCATCGAGCGTGGCTCCATGCTGGAAGGCCTCCCTCTTCCTGAGATCGGGGCCAGGACCTGGAATGTGATGAGAACCAAGAGGGAACATGCAGGAGCGGGCACACAGCTCCTACTGGCAGTGCTGATGCAGTTGTGCACGTGCAGAGGGTGGAGAATCACGGGCACGCACACCACCTGCAACTCAGCCTCTGCAGGACACACTGGCACGAATAACTGGTGAGACATCCTGCCTTGGGCAGCGGGGACTCTGCCCACCGACTGTCATCGCCAACGTACAGTTTGGAATTGCCTCTTCCCCTCCTCCGGCCGAGGGCTGCCAGGCACCTGGAGGCCACCAATGCCACTTCAGGCATGTGCTGCCACCGCTGCGCCAGCCTTCAGCTCAGCACCTGCCTAGCAAGCCCCAGGTGGACGGAGCACATCTACTCATCAGGCAGGGGAGCAGGAGGTTGGTGCAGTGGAAGCTGGGATAAAATTCTCCAAGGAGAGCAGGAGCGCCTGGCTGGAAGCCGGCCAGCCTTCCCGGGGTGCCTGCAATCTCACACGCTCACTGAGAGTCGGAGTTGGTGTCTGGGCCTGAAGCCCTGGGACAAGGTGAGGAAGCGAAGTTGAGAGCAGGCACTGCAGCCGCGGAAACGGTCCTCCAAAGAAGGTGTGTGTGAAGGATGACCGCCCCACAAAAAGTCAGCTGTGGGCAGAGAGAAAGAAGCTGAAGCTGAAGACAGTCTCCTCTCAAGAAAGATGAGTAGTACTGCAAGAAGGGCTATTGCTGCTGCACACTGTGATTTCAGATACCTTGGTCCTAAACCCCACACGCCAGTGACCAGCACAGCCCTCCACGTCTCTGCAGAGCACAGAAGTGAACCAAGCACCACCAAGGCTTCTCAGGCTGGGGTGGGTTGTTAAATATTTTTTTTTTTTTCCTCCCCATTCAGGAACTTAAGCCAGAGTCTACGTTGGCTGCAGCTGGAAAACAGCCTGTCCTGGGGATATCTGGCAAACCATCAAGCATGCCAGTTCCCTAGCTACGTGGTTGTCACAACTTGGGCAGCACACTTTAACCTTTATGCTTTTCACGGGTAAGGGAGGCTTCTCTGCGCGGTCAAGCCCTGCCTATTCTCCAGGAAACCCTATACCGTGGCTAAATCGAGCGGCAGGGCAGGCGAGAACAACATCCCCACCTGAATCCCAGCCATGCCACTGTAACACAAGCCAGAGAGCCTGCCCGTCCCAGCGGGGACCAACCTGGGCACACAGTCAGCAGCTTAACTGCTTCCATCAGCACCCAGGACTTCCCCAGCTGAGCTTGTGCTGTGTCTTGACAGGTCCCATCAAGATGATGGGAAGAGACAGGGAAAAATCCCAACATCTTCAAAAGAGCTTCCAGAGCTATGCAACAGCTGAAGGACAGCAACGCAGCTGCCAGCAGCGACACCAGGGAGCACCAAGCACGGAACCAAATCACCAGGACCTGCCCACACCAGCTTCATGCCAGGTCACACTTCCAGCCAACCAGGTATCCCAGCAGAGGCCAGTGAGAACCAAAGCTGCGGTTTTGAGAGCATCATCAAGCCTTTTGATAAGAATCTCATTCACCAGCTAGTAAGATCTTGCAATTCTCAGCTACCCTTCAACATAAGAGTCCAGAAAAACTTTGGCTGCCTTTTAGATCCAGCTCTCAGCAAACTACTTCGGTAACAACTGAGCTAGAAATGAGTCAGAGAAAGCTTTTGTACCCAGATCCAGCTTGATCCCCGCTCCTTCCAGCCCCACTTGCTCTGAAGACACGCTCATAAAGGTGATGAGTTTTGAGTTCTGGAATACAAGAATGTTTTCACAAAATCCACACAGCAAGAATATAGATTTCACATCAGTTTATCAGCCTACCCTGACTAAAAGCATGTGCTGAGACAGCACTTGGTTAAAGCCTGGTCTCCTGCTCCAGTCCTGTAACTTTACTCTCTCACTTTTACTCTACTGGGACTGGGAAAAAATCACCTGCCACCATTTCACTGTTGAAACCTTAGCTGAACCCCATCCTCATTAACATTCAGGTCCTCTAGGACACCATTTACACATTTTCTACACTAGAGCAGTTTTTCCAGCATGTCAACAGTTTCCCCCTAATTAAAAGGGTAGGTTACACTGACCACCTGCCCCCCACCAGCCTGCGAGAATGTGCTGGATGACTCCGAGGTCTCTGCCAAAGGCCCGATAGCCTTGCAGGGCATGGCAGCCCGAGGCTCCCTTCCACTAAGTCTGCAGCATAGGAGGAATATAAGAGGCTGTGTTTGCGGGAAGAGGTAATAGCTTTTATTAGACCCAATGATACCGTTGGGGAAAAAACTGACAAGCTGTCAGGCATACAAACCCTTCCTCAGCTCTGAAGCAGAGGCCATGTAGGGCTGTCACAGAAATCCAGTTGCTCCTTCCTTCAGGGATCGATATCTGCTCCAGCTCAGCAGCCTTGTTATCTTGCTTGCTTTTACATTCTTCCCCAGCTCATCATCATTCAGGCTTTCCTCTGACTCGCCATGAATATTTGCCGTTCCTGCTGCCCGCACGCTGCCTGCTCCAGAGGACCTGGTACTCGAGGCTGCAGCAGAAGTTGACTGCACATTCGAGGTCCTGCCATGCCCCCGTCCAGGAGGTGTCACAGAACATCTCCGCTGCGATGGAAATAAGACGAAGGCAGACTGAGGGAAAAGCTGCACGCCTTTGGTCGGAGCGGTGCGGATCTTAATTTTCAAGAAGAGGATGCTTACAAGGTCCTCTTGCTCCAGTCATTCCTGCAAACTGTACATCAAGTTACTGGTGACAGACAGCTTTTTGGCCAGGCTGTTGCTGCCAATGGTCCCATTACCCTCAGTTCAGCAACACGGAGCTGCCAGCAAAGTCACCAAAATGCTGCTGAAGGCATCCTGTAGGACTGGGACATTTCAAGCCCAGTTCTGCCACCACCACGTAAAGATTCTCACAAGAAAGGAAGGAAAAGCTAAAGCCAGCAAAAAGGAGCTCTTAGCTCACCATTTTGAAGAGACCACGCTGTCAGAGGGCATCCCATCCTTTAGTACCACGTCTCCTCAAAACATGTTGCTCTCCAGTTCCTCAGTTATTAACTGCACAATACCTTTATTTTTTTAAAGAATCCTTATGTTTCAGTGGGGGTTCCTCTCTTTTAATCCAAGCAGAGTAGAAGTTTGAGGCTGGGGCTCTTTGAAGCCCTGAAGTTCAGTACATCCGTACCAAACGGTTGCTCACTGCTGGCAGCAAACTGCAGTGGCTGTTCTGCAATTATATCCCTTGAGCACTGCACTTTTTTTTGGAGAATCCCTGCAGAAACAACATTCTCAGGTACAATAAACGTTTGTCTTTGAATTCAGCTCTGAGGCTCTCAGGAGTAAAGCTGTAGCCAGTGCTTGATACGCTTTGGCAAGGACAGAGATGGTACCATAGCCCTTGGCTGGAGGCTGACACCTAGTAAGTTTGAACTCCCTTCTCTTTCTTCACCCAAACACAAATCTGAATAAAAGGCCACACTCTAAGAATACTTGTCCAATGGTACTCAAAAATCAGAGGAAACAAAAGCAAATGTTTACCATAACTCCCGAACAAAAAACAGTTTGTCCCACCTGGACACGTTAATTCTAAGTTTCCCGTGTTTTCCTCTGCTCAGAACAGCACCACAGCAGTGAGCAGCCCAGCTCACACGGGTTCCAGCAAGCGATAAAGGCAAGAGAGCCATAAACATGAGAGAGGCAAAGCCTCAATGTCATTGCAGCCATGAGAAGCCGAGCAGCTCAAAGAGCTTTATGCATTTCCAAGCCTGAACCAGAGGGCTCGCTCGCATTCTTTCTGCCAATGGCTTCAAGCACAGCTCCAGCCACCTGCACTACCAGCCTTTTTTTGCAAGTCCCTTTTCGGCTCAGGAACCAGCAGCACATGATGACCCGTGTTAGAACGGGTAACAGCAACACGGACATCTCAGCGGGCAGCAGTGGCGCCTGAGGGGCATCACTGAGTAGTTGTGTCCCGAACCCTTTCTTGCCCTCACACAACCTTTTGGAGTTCTCTTTCTTGTTACAAGTCGAAGGGAAGGCCTAAACAGAGTCTTACAAGGTAAGAAATGACATCACAATGCTAAGGTCACAAATCCTCTTAGTAAGTTTTAATCTGAATTTCATCACTTCTTTACAATGCTCAAAGTTTTTTCCTCCAGCTCATTCGAGCACTTGGTCTAGATTCAGTTCCACTAGCGGCGCTGGACTGGCTACGAGACAATGTGTCTTTAGTCAAGAGAACGGCGCTGGGAGGAGGCAGCTCACAGCAAGTCATTTGCCAGTAAAGTGGTTCCCCAAATAGAATGACTTCAGCTATAAAACAGCAGAAGGTTTAATGCTCTAATATACACAGAGCTACTTTAAAGTGTGGGCAGGATTCATATCAGCATTCATCTAAACGTCAACAAGGGTCAGAGCTTCAATATGCTGGCATGCAGAAGCCACATTACTTAACGCAATTCAAGCATAATACAGACTAAAAGCCTAAGAAAAAGACACTTGGAACCAATACTTAGATGTACAAAGACAAGCTAGCTCTTCCAGATACACACATCCTTGCATGTTCACCGAGTGCCCTTTACTGAAAGCTCTTCTGCAGGAAAGGGATTGGGCCCACTAGCAAGAGACAGTGATCAGATCAGGAATTTTTATTTAGTTCGGGCACACAATATTTGTATACAATATAAAACCTAGTTTAGTCTTTAAAGAAAAAGATGTCTAGATGTGAAGCGAGGCTGTATGGCACTGCCCGAATGACGTGCCTCAGCCACCTGCCTCAGGTGGAGTTAAACTACTCAATATAACAATAAATGGAACCAAATATAGGAATTGAGACTGAGCAGTCATGTAAAAACAACTGTTCCCTCTCTGCTTATCAAGGGAGTGGAGAGGGATGGAATCTCCCTCCTAGTGTCACGTGGGTGCATATCAGCACCGGAATCTGTCTGAGAAGTTGGGAGACTTAGGCATAGTCAGTGGCTGATCACTGGGCTTCACTTCTACGCTGCGGTATTTGCGTACTGGGTTTGCCTTGTGAACCTGTAAAAAAAAAATCAAGGATAAAGTGAAGCAAATGGCTGCAGTTATGATGAAGCTGAAACCTGCAGGCGAGCCATCAGTGGGATTAGGACAGGCACCTGTCTACAGGGCTACCACACTGCCGAGGGCGCTGGAGTGAGCCACCAGGAACAGGCAAGGCACACTTTGGGGCTGGGGATTTTACAAGGATCACTCTGCTCCAATGACTACACACGTACAGCTCCAAAAATCACTTCTCAGCAGAGCTGCCTTTTTCCATTTGGTGGGGTTTTTTTAAGACCACTTGTAAAGTTAATGAGGGGTCAGCTCGCAACAGGGAAACTTGAAAAGACAGTCTTAATGCAGCTCAACATTGACATTAGCTCATTTAGTATATTCACACATCCCTTTGCATTACTTTCCAGCCCCTGTTCAGAAATAGCTCACTTACCAGCTCTTGTCTTAGCTTAGCAACTTCTTCCTTTTCACGCTCCTCTTGTTGCTGTCTGAACTGCTCCTGATGCCTCTCCCTTATGGCTTCTTTATCTGCCAATCGTTTTTCAAACTCTTGCCGCTCTTTAGCTCTTTTTTCTGTTGCCAGCTCAAAGCTTTCAGGAACTACAGAACCAGAAAGGCTCTCTAAGTTTAGAAATAGAGGGGATAACATTGGTGCAGACAGTCAGGTAAAGCAGAGCAGTACAAGCATCAAATGGGAGCCTCCCTCTGGAGCGCTTCACCTTGCAAGGGTAGTTAGTAGATACCTCCAGGCTTCAGGAAAAGAGAAAGCCTTACACCCAAACGTGAGCAGTGCTAATGCAGACGTTACCCCATCACAGGTGTTCTCATAGGAGGGAGCAAGCACACAATTGTTAGTACAAACAAGTTTTTGGCTGGTTCTATACCCTACAAAGGTTAGTTTACCCTAAGCTGTAGATGCCTCCACCTCATTAGGTATGGGAGGAAAAGACTGACAGCTGCTGCAGAAATGCCAGCTGTCTCTACAGGGAGCTCCTTGCTTACTCTTTACCCTTATCCCAAGCTAGCACGCATCAATCATCCCCCAATTGCGGCATAGCTGCTAAATACAGCTGCCATGTTAGTGCAGGACAGGGGGGCAGTGGAGAGGAAACTCCTCCGCTCCCCGGGGACACGAGCTGTTAGGGAATTAGTTGATTAAGTGCGAGGCAGTATTGGCTGGGCTGATAAAGCAGTGGCAACAGCCAGTCTAAACATCATTTAATTGCATCAGTTCTGAGTTGTATCAGCCAAGCCTGTGTAGCAAGTACTTTTAACTTCACCTGATAACAGCATATTTTCCTTTTTAGGCACAAAAGGCTCCTGGTACATCACTGTGTTGGGACGAGCTTTAAAACATGCCGCCTCTTTCTGCCTTTTCAAGTCTTCTTTAAGCTGCAAGAGATGAGAGCCCATCAAGTGCCAGGCATAACAAAAAGGCCAGCTCCCCCCACCCAGTCTTTAACTGTCCCAACACTGGAAAAGCCTGGTTGACTTAGATCAAATCATTTGCATAGAAAATTATATTAAAGCCAAGATGTCACTTATTGTCTGCTAGTTACTTTTGCCAAAAATCCCCTAAAGAAGACTTCAGGTGTCCACTGCAGACTTCACATGAGAAAAGCAGTATATTATTTATGTCAATAAATCCCCAAGCACAGAGATGGTCAAAGGGACCCAGCTGCACAGAGTTGCTGCTTAGAAAATACCTCAACAGCTGTTCATGCAGTTGTGATAAGCCTCATCATTTATCATAAAGGCAGAAGGAAAAAAAAAAAAGCAATCCACCAAACTTTAACCCGTAGCTCTCATGCCAAGGACAAGATAATCCATTGCTCAAACTCAGATCCTGATTCAACTCGAGCAGGACACGTTCTGAAGTCAATCACAACTCCAGTAGCTGCTTTAAGTCTAGTCACACTTGTTATCCTTTCCATCCTACCTGCTGTTTCCAGCTCTGTAGCTTGGCAGCTCCCCGTTCGTCAACCTGAAGATTGAACGGTTCAGGCTGAGTTGGGTTTTTGACCTTCTTTTCTGGCAGCTTAACATGGTCAAAGTAAGGCAGAGGTAGTGCTTTGAACTTTGGCACCTGAAAGAAACAATTTGAAATATTTCTTGCCCGTTCCTCAAAGGCATAAAGCTTTGGAAGGTTAACAGCCAACAGCAAGAGGCAAATCCTGCCACACCCTTTTTACTTAAGCGCTGGAAGCTAAGGTAGCTCTTACCTCTTCCTTCTGCAATTCTTCTATTTTTTTCTCTTTTTGTATTTGCCGCTCTCTATCACGAGCATCAAAAGAGAAGGGGCAAACTTCCACATGCCTCTGCTCTGGCATTTTAGGTTTGAAGGGCACTCCATAATGTGGCATAGGGTTCGCTTTGATCACAGGGACCACCTCTTTTTCCTAAAGGGATATTAGTGTTAGGATCTGACACAGCACCAGATTTTTTTTTTTTTCCTGGTAGGACTAACTCCTGCTAAATAAATCCATGATTACTAGAGTTCCTCTAATAAGGGTCACAATAGCATCAAGCAAACACTCCGTACGCTGCAAAAATTAGTAATCCAAAAGAGCACCAATTTACAGGCATCTTGAACCACAGGCAAGTTCTTCCTCCTTCCAAACCACTATCAGTCCTAGTACTTATCCAAATTGGACTGTAATTCTTTAACAAGAGTGAAGGGAGGAAGGACTGGATGCATTCTGAATCCTGCTCCCCACCTCCAGGGATCTAGAGCGACTGCAGGGAGAAGAAAGGTCATGTGCAATATCTGCCCTTGTCAGTAATAGACTAGACAAGGGCAACGTCCTTTACAAATTTAAGCAGTTCGCTTTCCTCATTCATAGCAGCAACACCTCAGAAACCCAAGTCAGGGCCCTCGTGTTTAAACCGAGTTTTTTCATTTTGTATAAGAATTCAGTTTCTGTGAAATGAGTAGCAGCAACTAGATCATTAGAAGGGAGTGGCACAGAGAGATGACCTCTGGAGGAACTGCCCGAGAGGAGGGGAGAGGCTGGCCGAACCAGACCATCACACCCAGCGGGCAGAGGTACGGCAGGCTGGCCGTTCACAACAGTTACCTTTTCTTCATCTCTGCCGGATGTTCGGGTTCTGCTTTTCAAGGTGAAGACTGGAGACTTGGGGACTGTAACGGGAAGCGCTTTCTTCTCTGGAACACCCTGTTCAGAAGAGCCAGTAAGGAGTTACCCACGCCTAAGTACTAAGAAAAAGCGCTAGAGACACCACTTAACATAGCACAGTACATATTCATTGGAGCTCTTATCTAACGACAGTGTTTACTGGAGATTATTAAATACATAATGTAACATAGCTACAGACATTTTGAAGCTAATTGCCACCTCAGTCCTAATTCCCAGGTCAGTGTATTACTAAAATTCTTACCACAACATCCTCCAGGATTTTTGTTGGACATGGCCTGGAATGGAATTCAAAGCGCTCTTCCTCTTGCTGCTTCTTACTCTCACGCTCCTGAATCCTTTTTTCTATTTCCAACTCAAAGCCAATGGGTTGCGTGAGTTCCTTCACAGGGGGTTTCTTGGGCAGGAGCGGTCCACCCTCGAAGATTTTGTGATCAAGTTCTCGTGCTTTGAATTTGTACCTACACAGGAAAGGCAGAGAGTGACCACATATTGTACATGGCAAAATGCAGTGTCTAGTCAACAGCTTCTGTCACAACATAAAAGAGCAATACTCAGGTACAGAAGCAGTTGTGCCACACACATGTTACGTAGTGTGCAGGTCTAGTTAGCAACTCCTCCATTGCTTTTGAAACAGCAAGACGTTATGGAAAACCTTATGGATTGCTTTCTTGGAAATCCAAAACTTTGTCTGCCGCCGAGTTTTGAAGCATACACATGCTGTACTACTATACTGGGTTTGTTTTACTAATCGTAAGCTGTATTCAACCCGAGATCAGCTCTCCTAAAAGCACTTTCTTCAAAATGAATTTACTACTTTTCACATCCCTATGATCAGAAACATAGGATTACGCACAAGCTGAAAGAATCTCAATGTTTTTATGCTACTCATTCTTTTATGGAAAAAGGGTATTCCTGAGAAGTGATATTTTGGCATCTGAAACATGTTTCTAGTGTGGTGCAATTTGCATTTGGAGGACTAGAGCAAACCTTTACTTACTGTTGAATTTTCTTCAATTCCTCTGCTTCTAACTCTGCTGTAGTTTTGCAGGTGACAGGTCTGAAGCGCTGCTTTGTTAGAAGCATTGGCGTTTTAGGGTTTGTAATCCGAGCCTTTGCCACCTTTCCTGGAACTGGGCCTATAAATTCAAGTCACAGAGACCAGCAGTTAATGGCAAGGCCTGCAACAGACAGATTGTTTGCCCAGTAGAGTCGTCAAAGCATTGTTCTTGCTCTACCACCATCTCTGCGGTCACCTCACCTTCATCAGATTTCCTGCTCCTCAAATGGTAACGAGAGGGTGTGCGTTTTTGGAATGCTTCTACCTGCTCAGCAAGGGACACATATTCTGATGGGGTTTCTTCAAGTTTTCTTTTGTTTCCCTGGGACAGGTTGAAAGGTCTGGGGACAGTGGGTCCCTTCGGCATTCGCCCCTGGAGACAAAAAGCTACAGTCATTATGGCCATTTAACACAGGTTGCTGTGATGACATTTCCTTTCCTCACTGATTCACAGTATCTGTTCCTTCCTCTTATTGAAGAGAAGGTAACACTTAGCATTAGACATAAGTCTTAACTGTCTGAACATGCACAAGCTGGTCATATTGGGAAACCGTATGAAGTGGAGGATTAAAGCTTGAAGTACAATGACTGGAAGATACAACATTAAAGGGCATTTTTCAGAGGGTCCTTTAGAATCTTGTGGCGATGCAGATACGCAGTAAGCCAACAGGTTTGCACAACGCGCGCCTCTCCTATGGTAACCCTCTTTGCTGGTTGCCAGCAGCAAGTGTGTTGCAAAAGCAGAAAGAAGGTGACGTCAAGAACTAGTCAGCTGACTGCAGGCAATAGTCCAGTTCTCACCGGAGAAGGAGGATGCTTTCTCAGTACCGCTGCAAAATCCAGTTCCTTGTACTCATTCCCAGGCTGGCTTTCCACATGTTGTTTAATTCTACTCTCTGTGCAGAAGTGGAAGTCAATTGGCTTTGTTACTTGCCCAGCAGCTCTCTTCACAGGTTGTCCTAAAGAAAAAGAGCACGTAAGATTCGGAAGCCTTTTGGGGTGGGGGGGAGGCATTTACTTTCTAATAACTTTAACAGTTTTTAGAGACCTCATCTATAACCTTTCAAAACATGACAAAAACCAAACCAACCTGTTTCCAGGCAGTTTAGGGGCTGATCTACATTAAAAGCCACCTAATCCTAATACTTGTTATAAAATCTGGAATGTTTTTAAAGGGATTTATTTGTACAGCTCTATGCAGCACCCTCCAGCTGAGTCCAGTACAGCTTCAATTTGCAATTCAGCTAGAGCCCACCTGCTCCAGCAATAGCTGCTTTCAGAGACTCCTCATTCCTCTTCCGCAGCTCCATAACTTCCCGCTGCAACTGCTCCATCTTCTCCAGCTCCTGCTCCTCTGTACTCTTCAGCTTGCCAGCAACGTTGGTCCTTCTGCAGAAGCACGTTAAAGACAGAGATATGCCTTCCTGCTTCAATGGTTCAGAGCATGTTTATGCAATGGAACATGCTTATCCCTGACTTCCTTGCAGAAGCATCATTCATTATTATACTCTTTAGAAGATCTGTTTGAATTATTTCCCCCCCCGCCTCAAGAAAGTTTGCAGCTAACTGCACATACATTTGCTGTATGTGTGTTTCATCCATTAGCAAGAACAATTTTTTCTTCAAATTAAAAGTAAAAGCTTTCCCTTGCACAGGATCAGTTGGTGATGTACATTTCATCCTAATGTTGTTTCCCTTGATCTGGTGTTTACTAAATGTGATACTATCACATGCTAAGTTGAAGCTGAAAACACTCTAGCCAGGGCTGTCACCTAAATCAACTGTGATTAGCAAAGACAAGTCACAAGAAAGATACGTACTTTAACATCGTTGGCGTGGAAGGCACAGTCAGTTTGCTTTTCCCTCTCTCTGGGGAGAGGTCGGGATTCTGCAGGGGCTCTCTCTTCGTGGGTACTTCTGTCACCTTCTCTCTGCTGCTAGAACTAAGGTAACAAGTTGTTACAGCAAACCGCTTGAATTAATTGGGCTCTAAATGAAAGATCACCTGCAGTTCTCACCACCGTGCATAAAAACCCGACACCTGGCAAGTTCTAAGGTACACCAGACCAGCCTTACCTCACCACAGGCCCAGGTAGAGATCCTCTAGTTTTCCCTGCTACTCTAAGGCTGTAGAAGGGAAAATGAATTACTGAGTTTTTGGAACTTAGGGTTTTCTTGAGGAGGTAGGTGCACTGTAGTTTATCTAGGTACAGCAGTGTTTGAAAGATCGCACTTCAATTTCCTGACCCCAAGCTTATCACCCTATGATATCTTAGTGGTTAAGCTAATTTGAGAAATATTTCAGCTGCGACTCTTTCACAGCTTATGACTGCCTGATAACTTCCTGATGAACAAGTTAAGCCAAATTTAAAGCTAACTGACAGACACCAAGTATTAAGTAAGAAGCTTAAGAAGCCCAAGCCTATTTCATTCACATCTCTACCTCCAAACAGAGCATTTCCTTCAGGTCTTACAGCCATTGCTTCTTGTTTACAAAACCAGTATCAGGAATCAGGTTTCGGTCACCTCCCTCTAACCTTCATTTAAGAACCCTCTCAGACAAGTGGAAATCCTTTCCAAAGAAACAGTTGTATTCCCCTTTCCAGCCCCAGACAGAAGGACTTTGATGACTTACATTCTCCTTTTTTTCATGGGTGGAACCTCTTCCTTATTAACCAAGGCATTAGCATTTCTCTCCACTTTGATTCTGGCTGGCTGTTTGCGTTGCTGTGTTTTTCTCTGCTTTGTAGCCTGTCTTCTACCCGCTCTAGAGTAGAATAGAAAATGGAGGTTAGCTTTCCCACAGATCTGAGAAGACATACAATCTGTACAACGTCTTCATGTCAGTGCATCACCTAACTCCAACATAGCCCTTAGGCAAATTGTGTTTAACACAACAATCCAAATGTGGCATGAATTATTTAACAATCCATAAACTTAATATTCCTTGGTACACATGAGCATACAGAGCCTCTTGCATTGCATTGATATCCAGAACGATTTCTGCCGAACTCGGGCAGATATAAACAAAGAAACTTTATAAGCCACTTCAGTTTCAGATATCCTCGCATTCCAGAAGCTCCTAGTGCTACCAAGTCTCATTTGACAAGTGTGTGAGACACTATTACATTTCCACCCCTAGAAATTGTCCCTCCAGCTAGGCAAGTGGATCAGCTGTCCCAATACACAATCTCTGTGCTGGAGAATTTCCAGCCCATAGGATGACCCAAAACCAGCTAAAACCGCAGATCCTGAGAGCAAGGACCTGCTTAGTTACATCGTCATCAATCTTCGTGCAAACTGAGTACAGGTATTTCACCTTTGAGAGGCCTCTGCAGGAGCAGCAGCTCTCCAGCTCTCCAGGGATCCAACAATATTCTGAGGAGCCACATTGGTCTGCATACATTCTGCTTCTCCATCCTCTTCACCATGGCTTTCACCTGAGAACAGTGACAAATGTCAGCTCATATATGTACACACAGAGAGGAACGCTAAAGTGAAACCACATGAGACCTTGCTAGACAACAATATATTAAGACGGTCCCACAAAAGCCAGACTGAGGCCTTTTAATTTCGCCAGTGAAAAACAGGCAAAATTTATTCTCTCCCCACCCCATACGATGCCAGCTTACTCATTGTCATTCCTTGTGATGTGACAGAGGACAGAACAACATCAGGCTTTGAAAAAGCAGGGCTGTTCTGCAAGACCTGTGCCAGGTTTTCCGTAGGAGGAACATTCTCCAGATTGGCTTTTTGGTCTGTGAGGAAAGAGAGACTTTCACTATACATACTACATTAGGAATTTTTAACAATACCTCAGAATCTCATTATGATGTTAACAAAGTCATCTGTCAAGTTGCAGATGACAATCAAAGTTTAAGTACAAAACCAAAACAAACAAAAAACCCCCAAGCACGATGAATGATGCAGTTAACAACATGACTAATCCATTGGCACAGAAGCCAGGCCCAGAACAAGGATCATGCCAAGCCCTCATCTAAAGAGAAAACAAATCAAGGAGCAGGAAGCAACTTACCAAACCAGGAGTCTGGATTGTATACATCATCGTCACTCAGAGTTGCAAAGTTAATGCAAGGATTTGGGACATCAAAGGAATAGCGAGATTCTGTGTGAGACATCTTCACCTTCACACCGTCCCCCCGAGTCCTCCACTTGCACCGCTACAGTCCTGTAGACAACAAGCATTAGTCATCTGTTTTACCAACCCCAAAAAACAGGTGTTGGCTAAATCATTCACCTCTTCCTCTGCACAGTTTCTAGAGGTAGATGCTGGGACAGCCTTTGGTACTTTTTCCTGTCTTGTAATCCCCAGCCTTCAGACAGAACGCCTCATGAGCAATGCAGTTTTTTTTTATCCTACTACTGATCGGCAAAGCTAAGGAGATTTTAACACTGCTGACATTTGCAAGTTCAAAACTATCCAAAAAGATCAAGGTTTGAAGGTTTTCTTTGTACCTGTAGGTGTTAGAACTGTACTTTTTTAAAAAGGAAGTAAAGTACAAAGCTTTTCCAGAGAGTGACTGATTTGCCCTTCCCACCCTCACCACGCACAGCAAAGAGGCACAGATTTACGAAGCAAGAGCCTGATGATGCGGCTGACCCCAGAGCACTGCAAAGCGCAGCCTTTCTCCCTCCAAAGGGCTACAAACAAGAACTAATGACACAAAAATTCTCTTCTGTAGAGTAAATCAATTTCCAAAGCAGGAACAGAACTCTGTAGAGTATTGCTACCGGGCAAAAATTAGGAAGAAGGGCAGTGTAGGATCCTTGCTGCATTCCAGGGCACTACCTCAATGCTGGCCAGGCTATAAACAAACCAAGTACTGTGACCACGTCAAGAGCAGTCCCTGCAGTTAATTAGTGGAGCACTGACAGCAGGCGGAGTCCCCATGTCAACAGGTGATATTAAACTAAACGGAACAGGAATAAAGCCAGAGATAAAGTTATAAACCCTTAAATCGTAACAAAATCTTTTTGCAAAGGTGCTTTCATGATGCCTCACACAGCTGCAAGGCAAAGCCCACGAGGATGTGTTATAAAACACCCCCTAAGGAAATCACCTGAACTTTGCTTTTATGAGTCCAACCAACTCTAAAGCAGCATATTCTTAATCTGCAAAGTCTCAGACCTAAACCATCTGTCTAGGCAGACCACACATAGTTCAACCCAGATGGTATGCTCCATAAGTAAGAAAATGTTCAAGAGTAAACCATCAGCACTCCCTCCCAAAGATGGCTGCACTGAGAAGCCTTCAGTTCCCCCACACAGAATTGCAATAGTTAAGGGGAAGAATGTCAGCAGAGAAGCGTCAGCTACATGACTGTGAAGATGTCAGGATAGGACCCAAAGAAGGCAAACAGAAGAATCAGAGCCAAAACCAACTGTAACCGAGCTCAAGACATGGCTGGAATCAAATGCTTTCCTACCGCCCTTAATCAAGATAGAGTTTCTGTCAACACTATCCACTTTTTTAAAAATCAAATGCGTCATCTGCATTCTCCCCTCACCCTCCAGTCCATGAGTCGGAGCTCCGGGCATCATGTTTCATAGCTACTTGTGTCCACTTCTACACTGCTCCAGTTTCCAGATTTTTACTGTGTGAAGTCCATATTCTTTCACAGTGTCAGTGCCCTCAACACCAACCTCACCACCAACACCCCCCCCTTCCATCCCAGGCAGAAGCAGATAGTCATGAAAAGAAAGGGAGTGCATCAATGCCACAGTTTCATACTCCAAGTTTCTTGAAAGAGCCAGTAGAGAGGTAAAAGATATCGTGACTGAACTCCAGAGGGTCCATTTCAGTTAGATGAACTCACAGCATCTGCTTTTCAAATCCCTACGCATTCTCCGAGTTCTGCACAGAACAGGATTCACGGTGAAGCAGCGGTTCACTGAAAGGGATCTCGCTCCTCCACCCATCGACTCAGCCTGGGACTGAGCTCCAGTCAGTTTGGAACACTATGGTGATTTATCACTCCAATATGCTCCCTGCAATGCTTCTGCTATGGAAATGGGCTCGGTCAAGCACAGCCCAAAGCCTGCGGTATGTGGTAGAACCACTGTTATCTCAATCTTTTCTTTAAGGACAGGAAGCAAAATTCTTTCTCTCCACTGTGGCACTCTTCCACCAGAAGCGAGGTGCAGAAATTTCTTCCCATTAACAGGGACATCACCTAGTTAGCAGGCACTGTGTGCCTTTACCCGACGGTAGTTACAGGCATGCCGTAATCCTACAGAACTACAGTGTGGATTTAAGGCATAACCCTGCTCTCCCCCACATCGATCACCTTCTGTATTGACACTAGTGTTCGCAGAGCGCCAGCTGGGGAACCCTCACCCCCATTCTGCAGGATCAGCTTTTACCTGGTTTGCAAAGAGCTGCTCACACCGCTGCTGGTGCAAGAAAAGAGGATCCGGTCCTCTCACTTTCAAAAATAGCCCAAATTCCCTTGATAAAAGTGACTGCATAGCTGAAACCTTTATTCTCTTTCTAGGTCTGCCCCCCTCACTGACCTAAATGTGCTACCCAGCCATGGCCCCATAGTTTCTGTACAGAGCAGCACAGCCGCATCCACAAAGAGAAATAGATTACGAGTTTCTCTGCACATCAGGTTTCTTTTGAGTAACTACACTTTGGCACGTTCCAGAAGAGTGCCTTGGCCTGGTTTAGATTAGTTAGCTTTGAAAAAGGATTCAGCTAAATTGGAACAAGCATTCCTATCCCAGAATAAGACTGATCCAACAGCAAGCGCAATAGGTATTTCAGAATAACTTCACACCTCACTCTGATCCAAATTAGCTTTAAAATGCTGACACAATTCCATCACAGATGTGCTCAGCGTCTTTTTCTCAATGCAGTTGTTAATTTCTTGCCAAAACCATTTAGGCCAGATAAGGCTGAAGAGGAATAACTCCAACAAGACCTATGCAGTACTGGCCTAGCTGCACTATGTGAAACCCAGCACCAAACGCATCGTAAGGCAGCGCTTCACAATTACAGCCTAACAAAAAGAGCCTATTTTTAGAGTAGCAGCCCAGAACGGACTGATGGTCATCAGGCAATACGATAACAGCACCCACTGCCTGGGACAAAGGACTGTCCCAGCTGTACGAGCCTTTGAGAGAAGAAGCAGAGTTCCAAGATGAGAAATGAGGTCAGAAGGAGAGAGAACAGGGGCGTAGCAAGGGACAAACGGAAGCAGGGTGCACAGATGATCTGCTCTTTCTTGCAGTATTGCAATGTAATTAGATAAGCCCCTGGTCAACTTGAGACAACACTTATCACAATACACCACTGGAGCTTCATAAACTGCAGGTGTTACTCACTCTAAAACCCTACCAGGACTGGAAATGGAAAAAAACAGTACCAGATACATGAAAAGGATATTCTGACTTACATGAGCAGATAAATCTGAAGCCAGTTGATCCACATGCCTCAGACCCCAAGATGGACAATCAGGAATAAGCAAGAGAAGTTTCCCCAAGGCCAAGGAAGCTGCATGGCAACACGCTGCAGTAATTCCAGTGCCTTCTGCTGGGCATTCAACACCGACTGCCGTCTAAACACAAGACACTGCACAAACCATGCAACTTGCTTAATTCAGTCTGGCAGCTTCTTTATTCTCCTACAACCCAGTTTTCTGTGCCTTTTATAGGGATGATAAACCAGACAGAGTTGCCAGATGCTTTTCACGGGCTAATATGGAAACTGGAAAGTTACAAGGGCCATGAAACTGCCTCTCTAGAGATAGCCCTGTCACCACAGCCCCCGGGAAGCTTTCACACCACGAGACCACCACATGAACTCCTTCAGCACAATGCCATCACCCACTAACACAAATCATCCTTGCTTTTCTCCGAGCAGGATTAGGCAAACACTTTTAACATGTTCTGGATCTACAGCTTCTCCTGCCTCTCTGACGCTCCTCACTCAAAGCTCAAGTGTGCTTTTCCACAGCGCAGAACCAACTCTGAACTCACCACCTCAGGTACAGAACAGAGGCAACACTGCTGTTCCATCATATAATACTCAAATTGGGAGACATGGCCTTTAAGTGTACACAGGTGAGAGATGAGCATGCAGAGGGCTCCGCAAACCATTCCAACCTGTGGTCATTAGGAACTGGAAAAGGAGGAACGAGGTGCTGGAGCAGCAGCAAACGGCAGCCCAGAGCCACCTCCCTTCCAAGAGTCCAAAATAAACAGCCCTGACATCTCACGCTCCATAAATATCCCCTAAGTTTTAGAAGACATGAAGATGGGACATTCTAAGAATAGCCGTTCAAGGAAAAGTAAATTATTTTTAGCTAGTATAGCCTCAACTTATTGTTAGATAAATTGAAGCTCTTCTAGTTTATAAAAAGCACAGTGTAAAAATAGCTAGCTCAATACCTTTTCTGTTACTCAAGCCAGGTTTCGCCTGGGTTTATCCCCTCCTTTTCCCAGGAAGCAGGATTTGGTTTGAGAAGAAGTGATGGGGTTTTCCTTAGCTCCAAAATGAAGATGCACGCTTCAGGTTTTGAGCAGCGGGTGCGAATGAACAGTTAATAACAGAGTACAGCGGGCAGCCCGGTCCGTGCTGCCATTAGCACGGCGCTCTGTGTTTGCAATTAGCACTCGGGGAATTAGGCCCACTCCACGGAGCCCCGGGCACGATCCTGCCCACGAGCCGCCAAGTCAGAGGCGGGAGCGGCCCCGGACGTGGGCTGAGCGATCGGAGCCACTTTTCGCCTCCGGTGCCGTGTTACCGGTACCTAGGCTCCAAGCGGGACCGCGGCCCAGCCCGGGGTACAGCCATGACCAGAGAGACCCGACCGGATCCCGGGGGAGGGCCGCGGCCCGGGCCGCCGTTACCGGACGGCGTCTACCGGGGAAGGGGAGAAGACGAGGTGAAGCCGAGAGCGTCCCTGAGGCGAAGGAGCCGCCCGATGCCCGGTAACCCCCACCCGCTCCCACTCACCTCGGCGCCACGGCCGCCCCGCGCGCTGCCTCTGCCGCCGCCGTTAACAGAATTCAAACAGAGACCGTCGGTCCGAACCAACCAATCAACGCCTCGGACACGCCCCCGACGCGTGCCGATTGGGCGGGCCGCCAGGAGAGAGAGGGACCCGGATGAGCGCTGCCCGCAAAGCCTGCCGGGAAGCGTAGTGCCCGCGCGCAACGCACCACACCAACGGGCCGGGCGCAAACCACAATTCCCACAAGGCATCGCGCGAGGGGGTGCCCGGCCAATCAGGTGAGGCGGCGCTTTAAGCGTTGTTCGGAAGCGGCCAATCAGCTGCCGGTAGGCGGGTCCCTCGGGCAGGGCAGGTGCCCGCAGCACGCCAGGCCCGGGAGCGGTAGAAGCAGGGGGGGGCCGCGCCACCGGCTGCCCACCGGAGGCGAGTACTGGTACCACGGCTATGCCTTAGGCGGTGGCTTGTGGCTTTCAGTAAGCACGGAGCGGGCCTCTCTCTCCCGCCTACACCCAGCGGCGGGGCCCGGAACTGCCCACGGGCTCGGCGGCACCGACAGGGGGCGCCAGAGCCCCGCCCTCCGCTCATCCCCGCCGCGCCTGCGCACTGGCCCCAGCCGCTCCGCGCAGGCGCTCTCCCCTCCCCGCGCCGCCTAACGGACGCTCCCGCCCCGCGCATGCGCGCCGCGTACCCCGCCCAGCCCGGCGCTGCCGTGCGCATGCGCACCGCCCCCTCCCGCCCCTTCCCACCCTACCGCACCCCCCCGGCGCGGCCCAGCAGCGCGGCGGCCGCTCGGCGGG
>VZSF01000777.1:338-18228 GCA_013398295.1 Chionis minor | reverse complement strand
CGGGGCTGCCTCCGCCTCCGCGGCACTCCGGGACTGGCGGAGCGCGGCCGGGCGGGCCCGTAGCTCCAGCAGAGCGAGAGCCGCCTCCGCCCCGGCCCGGCCTGCAGCCGGTCTGCCAGGCGGTGCCTGCACCCGGTGAGACTCCGGGGCTGGGGACCGGGGGCTGCTCGGAACGAGCCGGCAGGGTCCCCTGGGGCTCGAGGTTGGTTTCTCGGGAAGGGGGGTGGTGGTGATGCAGTCGGTTCTCCCTGTGGCTTCAATCTGGTGGCTCTGAGTCCTGCTCAGCATAAAGCTGTGGCACGATCTCAGTCTGTTAATGGCACGAGTGCATCTAAAAGCTGTAACGTTAACCGTTTCTTTGCCTCTCTGCTCTTCTGGTGTTTGTCTGTGCAAAGGTCAGATGTTTCCATCTGTCGGGAAGAAGAAGAGTGGAGTCGGGACCTGCTAAGTGCTGATCTGCTTGTGCTCCAGACCATGGACTCATTGAGGGTGTCCCAGGTGTGAAAATGTCCAGCAGTAACCGGGAGTTAGTGATTGACTTTGTTTCCTACAAGCTCTCGCAGAAGGGATACAGCTGGAGTCAGCTGGAGGAGGAGGATGAGAACAGGACTGACTTTGCAGCGGAGGAGGCCGAGATGGACGGCGTCCTCAATGGGAGCCCCTCCTGGCACCCGCCCACCAGCCACGTAGTGAACGGAGCCACCGTGCACCGGAGCAGCCTCGAAGTCCATGAAATTGTTCAAGCAGCCGATGTGAGGCAGGCGCTGAGAGAGGCAGGGGATGAGTTTGAGTTGAGGTACCGGCGGGCTTTCAGCGACCTCACTTCCCAGCTCCACATCACCCCCGGCACAGCATATCAGAGCTTTGAGCAAGTAGTGAATGAACTTTTCCGTGATGGAGTGAACTGGGGTCGCATCGTGGCATTCTTTTCCTTCGGAGGAGCCTTGTGTGTGGAGAGCGTTGACAAGGAGATGCGGGTATTGGTGGGACGCATTGTATCTTGGATGACCACGTACTTGACCGACCACCTAGATCCCTGGATCCAGGAGAATGGCGGATGGGTAAGAACTCCTCTCCTCGGTGGGGATGGCTGCCTGGGTCCTCCCTCGCTCCAGGATGGCAGCGGTACCAGTCAAACCGGAGCGCAGGTCCCTGCAATGTTTTTTGCTAGTGCGTGTCCTAGACCTTGCAGGGAGGTAAAGGGGCGTGTGGCCTTTCCCTCTGTGCCCTTAATGCTCTGCCCCAAGAGGATCAGTCCACCGCGATGACACACACAGTTTATGCTCAGTCATGTCCTTCTCCATCCCTGTTTCCTCTCCTTCTCCCTGGATGTTACATGAAAGCCCTGTTTTCCAAGAGCCTTTGGAAATCTAATGTCATCCAAGCTTGTTCTTCAAGCGGGAGCCCTTGCTCTTGGGCATGTTCCTGGTGTCATTTAACAGCAGGGAGTGGAGCTTCCTCCTCTCGGAGTGTGAAGTGCTCTGGTGGGCTGGCCTGTGGTCTGCTGGGGTAACAGCTACTTCTTCATTCTAGAGACAGGACTTTGCCTTCTGCCACGCTCACGGTGAAGTGAACCTCGCAGCAGATCTGGGGGGGTGGGGGGGCTGCTGGGCCTGCCTGAGCTGGTGTGGTGGGAGCCAGGGCTGAGGTGGTGGCAACCTCTGTGCGGGTGAGCTGCTAAACCTGCAGCTGCTTCTTGCTTGGCAGGGACCAGTACTCCCAGCTGCCCCAGCAGCAAACCCTGTGAGCTTTCAATGGTGAGGTATTAACATGAATAAGCATTTCTTCAGGAAGCATTCTTGAAATGCCGGGTCCGGCTGTGTGGTGCTGCCTGGGACTGCCAGCGGGAGGTATATAACCTACAGATGTCTGAGTTTTCTTTTTGCTTCTGCGTCTTAGTGATTCCCTACTGGTGTAACCTTTACTGGTGCCCACTAGAAAGAGCTCATGCTGTCAGGTGTTAGCATCTAAACAGCAGGGAATTGCCTTACTGGTGAGCTAAGGCCTTTCAGCCCTGTTCATCTCCCGCAGGCCCCTGCATCTCGAGGAGGGGGCAAGAGCCTTTGAGCCCAGCGTTGTGTTCTGCACCCGCCTGACAGAGGAGAGGCACAGGAACCCCACAGAGTTCCCCAGTTCCTCACACCTGGCCGGCAATGCGGGGGTCCCAGGGAGGGGAAAGTGGGTGCACCCTGGGAGATGGAGCAGGTTCACGCAGGGTGCAGGAATTCCAGGAATGTGGCCGCCCTGGGGCACTGCCTGGGTGGGGCTGCTCAGGCAGGGGAGCTTGGTTTCGATTAATAACCCAGGATCTGCTGGCCATTTCATCAGGCTGTATCTGGCCCATTAGCGCTCTCATCCTACAGATAACCCTGGCCAAATGCTGAGTTCCTTCCCCCTCCCTCTGGCTTTGGCTTTTAAAGCCACAGATTAGTCTTGGAATTGAGTGATCAAATTGAGGTTTCCAAGCTAGTGTGGCTGTTGCTGTTAGTGACGGATTGGGCTGTATCCTGGAGACCTAGGCGATAATGCAATCTGATTTTTTGTAAATGAACTCTCTGGGGGATTTAGATTAAATCACTGGTGGAAAATCACTGGTCCCTGCTTGCAGGGAATGAAATACCTCCTCCCTCTGTTCCCCACCCCCAAACATCACGATTAAGACTCTTCAATTTTTTTGTGTCTGTCTGTAAATTCATTGTTTGGAGCAAATATTTGTTCAACAGATTGCCGAAGGGTCAGGACTCCTCTCTATCTGACCCGCCCACCAGCTCTTGCTTTGATGATCACCGTTAGCCGTGTTTGCCACCCGGGGGAACAGCCTTGCTCTCTTCTTCTAACCTTGAATGGGGCTTCTAACTTCACTGCTCAGGCTGTGCTGGTAGCTGAAGGGGAGCCAGGCAGGGTGGTAAAGGCTGTAGTGGGGGATATTCACCCCACCAGCCACCAAAAAAAAAAGGGCTGGGCAGTGTGGCTGCTGCCAGCCTGTTGCAAACCCCAACCTGGTGCTTGTTTGGCGTCTCAGCAGTAGCTTTTCTCCACATTCAGCTTTCACCGTCTCCCTTCTGAGGGAACAGCCGTGCCGCTCCAGGTGTGAGGATGGCACGGTGCAGCAGCGCAGGGACTATGAGAGCTCCCGAGTGCCTCACACATGGGGTGTACATGGAGATGCTCTGCTTTGCTGTCATGGCTGGGCATTAGGAAAAAAATGTTCAGTGAAAGAGTCACCAAACATTGGAACAGGCGGCCCAGGGAGGTGGCTGAGTCACCATCTCTGGATGTGTTTAAAAGTCATGTAGATGTGCTTCTTGGAGACATGGTTTAGTGATGGACCTGGTAGAGTAGGTTCAATGGTTGGACTAGATGGTTTTAAAGGTCTTTGTCCAACCTGAATGATTCTATGATTCATGCGATTCCAGCTGCAGGCAGAAAGCTCTGGCCTGCTGCAAGGTGTCCATGCAAGAAGGGAGTGCCACCCTGCACTGGCTGTGACGGAGTGGTCCCTCTCCTGCTGCCCTGTTTGCACAGGGAGCCTGTTTGGTGCATCTGAGCTGTTAGAGCCTGTCCCATGCAAACAAAGCTCTCCTGAGAGGTGCAGCAGGCAGGTCCTGGTGAGAGAGATGCAAGTTCTGGCAGGCCTGCTTGGCAGGGACCAGGTGGTTTGTGTTTTGGAGCGCTGCAACACTTCTCTTCCTGGAAAGCCCCTCTGATAGAGGGAAGGGGTGCAGCTCCATCACAGGTATTGCACAGCTTGGTTGCATAGGAAGCTCCATTTCATTCCTTGCCAGCGGGACAAAGGCAAGCATAGGATGGCTGTGGGGTGCAGGTTGCCTTTGGAGGGCCCTGTTCAGGCTGCTGTGTGCTGGGCTGTAGCAGTTTTCTTGAAAAAACATTTTTGAGAGGAGGGGGAAATGGCAAATCTCACTACATAGTGTTAACATGGGTGTATTTTTTCACGTTTACTGGCCTTGCGTTGGTTTGTCCTCCTCTCCGCAATCTGGCACTGAGAGAACAAACAAGAACAACCCATGGGGGGCATTTAATAACCAGCCAGAAGAGAGCTGCTGCCTTGGTGAGCCATCAAAACCAAAGAGGAGGCTTTCCTGAGGCAGTTGCTTTGGCCACGACCAGATTCCAGTAGCTGTGAAGTTCAAACAGTGATCCCAGTGGGGACTGGGAGTCGTGGGGGCAGAAATCTGATGAGTGGGAACGTAGGAGGGGGAAGTGCAGAGTGAACAGGAGAGAGCCTGGCAGGCAGAGATGTACTGACCGTGTTTAATCTGTTTGAGAAAGGAAAGTGAGCAGTAGTTCCTGCCTGGCTGTGATCCTCCAGTGGATGACAGCTTTTTTTTCCAAGGTTAAATCTACATTCAGAGTGAGGTTTATAGAGGGTCTTCTGTGGGGGCTTGGAGGTAGATCTGTGGACATAGAGGCAAGAGGTTTCCTGTTTGCAGGGCGTGTGGTGGGGACCGGTATGAAGGATCTGTGCCAGGCCAGGACTGAAAGCAAACAGCATCTTTGTCACCAGTCTGTGACATCTGAATCCCAAGAAGCTGGGCTAGGCTGAAGCAGGATGGACCACTTCCTGCATTGGCTCTGTGCATCCCCAGTTCCTGGCTGGCCCAGGCCACTCAGGGCTCAGTGTGCTGGGACATATGTGTTGTGTCGGTCTGTGGTGAACTGGAAGCTTGTGGTTCTGTTTGGGGAAAACCCTTAGAAGATGGCAATATAGCAAACTCATTTTCTACCTTTTTAATTTTTTTTTTTCTTGAATAATAGGAAATGACTCAGCCTGTGTCATATGACAGAGTGCAGCTGGGATTTCGTCCTGTGCTCTTACTGCAACCTTCTCAATGGTTTCAGGTTGAGGGCAAGCCTGCAATTGTCAGCTCTTCAGAAAAGCTTTTTGGCCCTGTGCCATCGCCCAGGTAACCTGCACAAGCCTTCCCTGCAACCACCACATTATTTAGCTGATCCTGGGTGCCCCAGGATCCTCATGCTTTGTCGGTCTGAGCTTTTTGGGCGGTGTAAGATGAGTGCAAGTTTGAATTCTGCAGCTGTTGTGCCCCGAGGCTCAGAGGAGCACCATGCTAGGTGTGCACGGCGCACGTGGAAGGGGCACACCTGTGCATTGCACCGTATGGGGAGCACAGCTCCCTCTGGGGTGAGCGCTGTTTCCCAAAGCTCTGCTGTTTTGAGTGTTAACAAATCGGGTTTCGGGGATGCCTCGGCGCTACTAATCCCATTTGAGATCACAGCCATCCGTTTCACTCGCTGGCCAACATGCAGCAGAGCTGGCTGTCGGAGGTGACTGTGGATAGCCGTGCTTTGCTGTCTTAGAGGTGAATCCCTACCAGTGGTCTGCGAAGCTTGGCTGGGCTATCTATTTCTTTCCACTTTGTCCTCTGTAATTATTTTACAGTCTGGATCCCTTGGAGCTGAGACGATGCCCCCATTGTCGTCACCTGCTTGGGATGAAAAAAATACTCTTCCCCTGCCAGCTGGGTCCCTCGTGTCCCTTTGCAGTACGAGGTGTTCTTCTCTGACTGTGGGAACTGCCTGCCTGATGGTCGCTGCCATCAGGGTCTTGGCTCGGGCTGTCCTGCCTGGCACGGCCATCCCAGGTAGCTGTGTCCTCACTGGCGGCTGGAGATCTGGGCTCAGCATGCAGATCCCTGGCAGCTTCTCGTCCTGCCTGCGACCTGGGAGGCTTTTCTGCAGTGCTCTCCAGGAAATGCCATTGAAATGACTTCCACTGCAGCTTCCTGCCCGGCCCGCAGCAGCATTCCTGCCACTAGACCGAGAATGATGCAGAGGCGAGTTTCCAGAGCTTTGCTCTTCGCCCCATTTACTCGGTTCTCTGTCTTTGGGGCCCTGCCTGTTTTCCTTGCTGTCTCTCCGTGTGGGGTGCAGTTTGATTACGTTCCTTAGATCTGTGATTAGAGCAGGCGCCTGGAAGGCAAAGCTCCTGCCCATCACTGGCTGTGGCTCAGAGCAGCCCACTTAACCCCACGGTCTTTCGGCAAAAGGGATAGCATTTCCTTGCCTCCCAGGGGAGCCACTAAGAACTCAGATTCATAAAGCACTCTGAGGTTCTTTAATCGGAAGAACGGAGTGCCATTTAAAAAAAGACCTGTGAGATAATTAACAAACTGTTTCTTGCTGCTCTGTGTTCACAGCTGCTCTCAGTCATATCAGTCTTCCTGATCGTCCAGCTCCTGTCTGAAACTGGAGCTGGGTTCCCCCGAGCGCTGCCCGGGGTCTCTCCCCATTTCAGCAGCAATGGTGTGTCCCACCACAGCAGACAAGGTGGGAGGGAGCAGCATGGCGTTTTTTCCCCATGTGGAAGCTGCAGCTTTCTGTACATGTTTGGGGTGCTGCACCTGATTTCCAAGGATCTTCCGTATGGCTTGTGTACATGGTTTACCCCAGGGAGCAGTGATACGCCTGCGGCCCACAGCGGGTACAGGCTGAATGGTGGCACGATGCTTTGAGGCTTTTGCCTAAGCTTCTCTCCTTTGATTTTTACCAAGCTGCTGACGGCTGTAAGCACAGTCCCATCTTGACGTTACAAGGAGTATTTCTCTAGCAGCTCTTTCCCCACTAGCTGTAAAGCCGGAGTATTCCCGGGAGGAGCTGGGGGAAGGGAAGGGATGGATATCAGTTGTAGAAGTGTTGCAGACCTGCTGAACCGAGAGGCGAGGGATTAATGGTGACTTCTGCCATGGGAGCACAAAGGGGCTGGGGGTAGCTGCTCTCTCTCCCCTCTGGTGATCCTGATAGCAGTCGGGATGTTGACCTACCTGCCGGCTTTCAGTGCGAAGGTATGCTCTGCCTTCGAGTGGCAGGAAAGCAGCAACGCTCTCCTCCTCCACCCTCCCAAGAGGGATGTTACCCTGAAACGCTATTGTTCTGAGCAACTAAAGATTAACGCAGATAATGGAGGCATGAAAGGGAAGCAGTGTCACTGGGTGCCAGGGCACTCCTTGGTTTGCTGGCCTGGCCTTGGACAGGGAAACCGTTCCTCCTCTCTGCTCCCCACGTGGAAGGACGTGCAGAGGGGTGTTTGATGCAAGATCTCTCTGAAGTCTGGTCGCTAATCGTCCTTGGGATGCCAAGGGCTTAAAGTTAGGAGACGCACTTTCAAGAGGCGTGCGAGAGCTTTCCGTGCAGCATGCCCGGAAGGAGCATGGGGGGATGGAGGGGGATGCCACGGCTTTGCTGGGAGCACCGGGCAGCATCAGGGAGTGGGCTGGCCTTCACCACGTTCAGGTGGAGAGAAGGGTTACTCTTTGCCACAGAAGCAGAACAGCCCGGCGGAGCGAGGGGGCAGAGGGCTGCGGGAGGCAGAGCCGTTAGCAGATGGCTCCAGCTGGGCTTACCGGGGAGCAGGTGTGGGTTTCGGGAGGCAGCCTTTTAAAAGAGATGTCAGTTTTGAACCCAGGAGGCTCGAGGGGCTGAGCCGTGGCTGCCACGACTTACATGCTGGGGAGCTGTGACCTAGTTGTGCTGTAGAAATGCTCATTTTATTTTTTATTTTTAAGTATTTTGCTTATTTTATCCTCATGTTTAATTTAGTTAGCAAAAAAAGAAAAAGAATCCGAGGGCTGAGCAGTGCTGGGAAGGACTGCCTGCAGGCGGGAACGCCTGCTGCAGCTCCTCCGTGCAGCCAGCATCTCTCCAGCCGCCTGTGTCTTCTCTCGGACACGTGCTCACGTGTACCAGCCCAGTGCTGTCTCTCAGGATCTCTTTAATGGGAAACCCAGTGCACTCAGCGCTGCTGCCTGCCTCCGGGGTAGCGAGGGAGGGAGGGAGGAAGGGAGGAGCGGGATTCGGAGCATTAACCAGAGAGGCTCCCATGGCCATGGGGACTGTTTGAATGTTGTGCTGTAACTGGTCTGCTTTCCCTCTGCTACTGGGAACAGGGAGCTGGGTTGAGCATGGCTTTTCAGCAGGTTTGGGGCTGGTTACTCTCTCAGCCGCTGCTTTCCCTGCATTTACACAGCGTGCCCAAGGAAGGGTAATAGGCTGTATCTGTGAACAGGGAAGTTTCAGAGGTCTGTGCAATTCCCTTGGGGAGAGCTGCTTGAATTTATTGCATTATCCTCCTTCCTGCTCAAGCTTGTGTTTCAGCTTTGTCTGCAGACGTAGCTTCTGATTTAAGTAGATCCAATTAGTAGCTAGCTTCTGGCATTGGTATCCTGCTTGGGGAGATGAGCCCTGGAGATGAGGAGCCTCCAGTGGGAGCAGGGCTGGGCTCAGCCTTTCTGCCCCCACTCCTGATCTAGGATGGACCCAAAACTCCCCAGGTGGTTGCAGCCCCAGTCCTGAGCTTGGGGAGAAACCGAGGCAGCTCCGTGCTCTGCCTGGCCAAGAACAAAGAGAAGGCAGGTTCTCCCTTGCCTGTACTGCTGCCAGCCAGGGGCTCTTAAGACTGAAATCAAATACTCCAAAATGTGACAACTTGGCAGCCAGCAGGGCTTGGAGCAGGAGCTGCTCATGCCGGCAGGTGTGCGAGGGGTCGACAGGCAGAGCTGTGTAGGGACCTGTCTGTTGAAGGTAGGACCGTGTGCCCAAGGGGAGGGAGCTGCTGGGGCTGGCTGCTTCCTGAAGGATGAAGGTCTCTTGGGGAAGCTCAGAGAAAAGGCCTAGGCTGGTACCGAGCTGGTTTGGTTTGAATGCAGCTGACGCCATGCTCAGGTGGAGCGGGACAGCTGTCTGCATCACTTTGTTAGTTCTCCACATGAAGTTAGTCCAATTTGCACATCTCTCTGGGTTTTGTCGTCACTGAGGCTGAGGAGGGCTCATGAGCGTTGTGCAAGGAGCATGGCTGGCAGCAGTACGTGCCATTACTCTGTGCGTGACTCGTGGCGAGCTGGCTCGGGGTTTGGGCTGGGATGTGGGAGCTGGGTGTGTATGTGGCCCTGGGTCCTGTCTGGGTGACATATGACTTATGTATGGAGAAAATGAGGTGTTGCTACCTGTAAAGCAGCCATCATAACAGTGTTGCAAATACTTCCACCCTGTAATGGTGTGGCTCACCAGTGTATTAAACTTGCCAGAGAGCTAATATCTTTTATTAGAGCAACTGACCTCATTTAGAAGCTTCCAGTGCACCAGCCAGTGATATTTCATGCAACAACACGTATGGAGGAGCCAGGGCAGAGCACAAAGCCTCCTTCTCATGCTGCACCACTCTCTCCCACATTTGCTGCATCAGCTGCCTACTCTGCTTCCTGCCCTCAAGTCAGCAAGGATTTTGCTAAAAGGGACTTTGTGGCCTGAATCATTTGAGATTTCATGTGGACTAACAGGAAGTGAAAACAGAATGAGCACATCTTCCTCCTCTTCCTGCACCTCCACCCTTTCCCCTTTTTCATTCAAGTGGCATGTAAGAATTACAGCAGCCTCGTGAGGTGCTGGGGCTGAAGCGGAAAGTGGTGAGGCTTGGCCGGCGCTCCTCCAGGATGCTGGAGGACCAGTGGCTCAAGGTGGGAGAACCAGGCAGCCCTTTCCCAGGGTCCATCTCCTATGGTGACTGTCCCTGCACCCAGCTTTGTTGCCTCGGACTCTGGTAATGCTGCCATTCCCTGCAGTGGCGGTTTGGGGTAGGGCTCGTGGCACGATTGAGGGCTGGAGAGATCCAACAGCATCGCACAACTCAGCCTCTGGATAGGAGGGAACGTGGCTCCTCAGCCAGGCACACGTGAGCCTGGCATGTCTCCGCAGCACAGGTTTCCCCATAGTTACACAAGGGCATGATTGCACAGGAGCTGTGACGTCTGGGAAGAGCAGTGACAAGGTGAAAATTGAGCTTCGTTCCCCGGGTGCAGGGGACCCTGCCGAGGTGGTTGTCCGGTGCAGCGAGCTGGCTGCGGCACTCAGGCTCCCCGGCCCCACAGGCGGCTGATAACCATGAAATTAAAGCAGGAGTCTTCCCCTGCCCCCCGAGCGCGCCCCTCGCACAAAGGCAGGCAGGCTGCTCTGCCTGCCGGGGCTCAGACACCATCTGTCCGGTGGGGAGAAGCATCAGAGAGACCGTCTTTCCTCGGACTATTCCACTTAATGCCCTTTGGAAAACAATCCCATTCCCAGCAGGTGCTAATCTCTTGAGTGGATCCGGCTCAGCCAATGTGTTCTTCACTGTGCCTTTGTACTGGAGCCTTGTCACCTGCCAGCCATCCTACTGCCAAGCACGCCCAACATCGGCCGGGGTTTCAGCGCCTTCGGGAGCCCTCAGCCTGGTTAGTTCTGGGAGAAACACTGATGAAAGATAGATGCAAGTAGATTAGTCATTCGCACCATCTCCTGCTTTAATACACATGAATGTTTCAGCAGATTTCTGGAACAGAGAGCGCAATTCCCTGCTCTCCATCTCGTGCTGTGCGCAGCAGTCTCCCGGGGCAGGGACGGGGGGTTACAGCTGTCACTGTAGCCCCTTTCATGTATTTGGAAAATGCTGAAATTGTGCTGAATGGTGTGGGGTTATTGCAGGTTTCCTGGAGCTGGTGATGAAACCAGTTTGACAGGAGGCTGCCGCAGCGAGGATTAGGGCTGGAATGTGCTAGCGAGGGTTTGTTTCTGGTTAGAAAAGAGCCGGGCTAGGCTGAAGCCCTGCAGGTTTGTTGGGCTTCGGGCTGGGGCACCAGGAGCAGCCTCCCCTCCTGTTCCAGCCCGGCTGGGTGTGTGGCGGGGTCTGTTGGGAGGAGAGCGAGGTGGGGATGTGCTTATTTAATTAACCCTTTTGAGTTTATGGCTACCTCCCTGAGGGTCGCAGGTTTCTCTGCATGCAGAGCCCTGGAGCTTGGGCAGAGGCAGCACCCCAGCACCCACTCCCAGCTCTGGAGGGGCAGGATAGGCAGCGGGGAGGGTGGCATTCCCTGCCATTGTCATGGAGATCAGCAGCTGCTTCCCTGGAGGTCATCATTTGCATAACAGTTAGAGCTGGGTCTCTGGAGCATTTGCACCTGCGAGTTTGCTGTCCCCACAGCCCCTTCCCCACCCCATCGCCAAGCCTGCTGAGGATGCTGATGGGGACCAGAGGGGTTAATCTGGGGATGTGGAGAAGCTCTTGAGACCTCTGCCTGGGGTGGCATGTTTCCTTGGCATGCTCCCAAGTCCGGGGGTCGCATTGACCTCCAGTCCCATACTGCAGGCAGTACAGTACAGTGTCCCTGCTCAGTGTCCCTGCTGTCCTCATTTTTGGCTTGGGCTTCAGACAGGGCTGAGGGTGGTCAGGGCCACATGTGGAGGCAATGTCTGGGGGTGGAGGGAGGACGTCCAGGATGTTTCTTCCACTTTCATAATGTGTAAGGACTGGCTGAGCTGTGTTTACAGGATCCTAGTGCCAGTTTTTGGAAATACTTGAGTTTTCTTTTTATCTGAAAGATCTCAGCTGCCTTTTTCCCCCAGTGCTTCAACTCCAGGTTCACATATGCCACTCCCATGTGGCGAGCTGGCAGCCTGAAGGGGCCCTGGGAGCAGGTTGCTGTCGATGCAGGGCTTTGTTGAGGTCTCCGCTGAGCTGCTGCCTTTGTTTTTCCATGCTTGTCTCGCTGTTCAGCACAAAACTGTTCCCAGCATCTCATTAACAAATGTCTGTGTCTGGTCATCCAGATCACTCCACTCCTGGCCGGTGATTGGTGTTACACCTCTTAGCAGTAACACAGCTGTAGTTACGGTGAAGGTATAACAGAAACAGCCTTGTTTTCAAGTGAAACATTGCCTCGTGACAAGAATGCGTGGATCAGGAGTCAGATGCTGTGGCTCATGCTGCTGCCTTGTATACAACTCTAGGCAAAGCATTTAACCTCTCCACACCTTTGTTGATCTGTCTGGGAACAACGCTGACTTATCCCGCAGGAGGGTTTGGAGAACCAAGTAATTTTTTGATAAAACACATTAAGATCCTTGGGTGGAAAAGGCTTTTGTGTGTGCAGAGCGTTGCCCGTCTCAAAGACAGGCTGGCTGGGTATCAGGGGTGTAGCTGCTGCTGGAGGGAGGGTCTCCCTGTGGAAGTCTGACCACTGGTTCACCATGAATAGTCTGGGTAAAGCCTGTCTCGTCTCTGCTGCTTTTCAGAGCTTCGTGCTGGTGTCCAGTGACCTCCATACCCTTCGCCTCCCTGTGCAGGGAAAGCTTTGAGCACCCAAACTCTGCCCTCCCCTTCCCACTTTTTCCTGGCTGACAAGAGACCAGATGGGGATTCGTTGCCCACATCTGCTTCCTTCACCTGCCCTCACCGTTCGGTGTCACTTACTGAATCCTCTTTCCGCCAGTGCTGGGCTTATCTTGAAAGAGGAACCTGCTCCGCTTTGCTCGCCCTGAATGGCAACTGTTCTCCCTCCCGCTCGGCTGGGGGAGCAGCTTTTGCAGTGCTGGTGAATGAAACCAGCTGAACCTCTGGGGGTGGGTACTGGCAAGAGGCTGAAACTTCAGGTCTTCCCCTTCCCGCATCCAGGCTAGGATGTCAACACTGTGTCAGCCAGACCTCGTGCTTGATTAATCTGCTCTCCCACCCGAGACAGAGCACTTTGGGTCAGACCTACTCCTCTTTTCTCTCTGCCGCAGTGCCATGTATCATCACCGGGCAGTGTTTAGATGGCTGCTGCATCCCCCCCCGCGGTGGGTTGTAGTTTGGGGTGCTTCAGGTGTCTCGAGAGCCTTTGGCACTGCAAACCTCCCTGCCCTGTGGGGTGGTGGGCACTGGTGGATTCTGGATCTCCAGGTCCTCTGTCTCCTGCAAGCGGCACTTGGCAGCTGGAGAGAAATCCCCCCTCCAGCAAGTGCTGGTTTAGGCTTGAGCAAGAAAACGTTGTGTCCTTCCCCAGCACTGGGGGAGGAGAGGCGAAGCTGGAGGATTGCCTTTGCATAGGCACAACCTCTCACTGCTTCCTCATCGCCTGCGCCAGAGCATCCTCCTTTCAGACGTGTCTCACCCGGGGTGGGGAAGGGGATGTGACGGGTGTTCGGTGGTAGAACAGCCTGTCCTCTCTGGGATGGAAGCGGCCCACGGGCACGCAGAGAGGGCGGTTGAGACACTGACGTGCTGTTGCTACCATAGTCCTTGTGATCAACTCAGGAATTCCAAATATTTCCTCTCAGATAAAGGTGACTGGGGGAGGCCAGAAATATCTGGACGTGTCTAGGCAAGCCTGAGATCCCAAACACCAGGCCGAAGAGGTCAGAATCGGTACTGGGAGTGCTGGGCTTCAGGTGCAGAGTGGCTGAGGCCCGGGGCGGTGTGGGAACTGAGCAAGCTGCCTTTCCCTAGCCTTCAGCCCACCCCCAGGACCGGGCGGGAGGACGTTCCTGCTTGTTTTCCCACTCCCCCTGGTCTGGGATTGCCGTTCCCAGGGGACACATCTGGGATTGCAGTTGTGCAGGGGCTGAGCTATTGCAGCTCCTGGGGACAGTTTCCCTGAGGAAGGGCAAGGCGCTCTCCTCCCAAGCCCTCTGCAGCCCCCAGCTGCATCTCCAGCAGCTGCTGCTCTATTCCCAGGGGAAGAAGAGGGGCTCACGTCCCCTCTCTGCCCGCGTGGGGCTCTTGTCGTGCTCTTCTCCGTCTGTAGCACCCGATAGCTCTTGGTTCACCATATGCCATTTATCTCTTGTTCAGCAAACACTTCCTTTTCTTAGAAGTAAGGGCTTCAAAACACGCTTCTTGGAACTGCCTTTCCCCCAGCTCGGTGGCACATGAAGAAGGCAGCGCAGAGGCTCTGCTGCCAGCCCTCCCCGGCTCCCTGCCCTGGCGGTGGGGGCCCTCTCCTGGTGCCAGCCCTGCGGAGAGGCTGGGTGACTCTGCAGCCCCTTGCACCTCTGCAAGCTTGGCGGGGGTGTCCCCTCCCATGGGTCAGGAAGAGCCTGCAGAGATGCATCGCACTTGATAGGGCAGGTTTTAGGGAATCCCCGAGCAAAGTGGCTTTTTCTGGGAAATACATGAGGAGGGGCACAGCCTCCTTCCTCCCACTGAGTGCTCCTGCAGCATCAGGTGCTGTGAGTGTGTGGCTGGGACGGGATTCCAAGGGAAAACCCTTCCCTGGGGATGAGGGCCCTGGTACAGAGGGATGATGTAGGGGTGGTGGAGGCACTCCACACACAGCTGGTGTTTTTGGACAAGTTTGTGCCTTCTGCCCCAGTTCCCTTGTGTCCTTCATCTGTGCCAGCCTGTTCACTGCTTTCTGAGCTGTCACCGCTCCGCTGCTTGTCACCACCTATCAGCAGAGGGATTTCCTGTGCCGTAATTAAAAATATCCCCTGCCTTGGGTTTGGACTCTCCTCCCATCCCTCTCCTGCAGCACATCACTGCAGGATGTTTCCACTGTTTCCGTGGCTGTCACCCTGGGCAAGCGGCTGTGTGGAGGGGCTGGCAGCGGGCAGCAGCTCTCACCTTTCTCCCTCGACGGCACCTGCGTGTGAGCCGCTGTCCTGCCCATTTCTGCAGGGCCAGGATGCAATACAACACCTCCGCGGAGCCCGTGCCAGCTGGCAGGCCCAGTGGGAAGCGAGCTGCCTTCTGCTGCTCTGTGTGGGTGGCAGGAGTCACGGGGACGGTTGTTGCATCCCTGAAGAGGACTCCGAGTGAGGTGGCGGCAGTGATGTGCCCCAGGTTGAGTTAGCAAAGTCCCTGTTGTCCCAGCACCCTGCCCCTGCGTCTGCTGATACCTTCTCAGCATCAAGGGGTTGTGAAAGGCAGCCGGGGAGTTGTGAGATGCTGGAGGCAGTGTTTGGTGGAAGGCAGAGAAGAGCTTTGGTGGGGCAGAGGTGGGTACTGAGGTGCACAGCTCACCTGGATGGTTGTTCAGGTACCTGATCTCGCACGGCGGGGAGGCCTGTGCCCGAGGAGAGGGACGCAGCCCGGCTCCTTGGGAGTGAGCGTGCATGTCTGGTGCACACCTTGCTGTGAAACGCTGTGTGTGAGCTTGATTGTGTGTAGCAAGGTGAGGGGATACCTTACAAGCTGTGATGATGCTGGGGCTGTTTTGGGGGAGCCAGGGAACTGGCACCGTGTTTCCATGAGTGAAGGAGAGGCACCTGCATAAAGACCCTCTTGATCTCAGCTGTGATCCGGGCACCGAACCCCCCTGCAGGTCCTGTGGCAGCGGTTGCAGCTCATCGCAGGCTGTGGGCAGGCGTGGGAGGCAGCTTGCAGGCAGAGCTGCCAGACCCAGGCAGGCGAGGATGCTGCCTCTGCCTCCAGGGAGGCCATGGTAAGGCGTGACCCAAGCGCAGCGTCAGCTGGGCTTATCTCTGCTTTCCCAGAGAAGCCGGGTTACTGGAACTGCATTCACTTATCAGGGAACAGGGGACCTTGCCGGGAAGATGGACTTGAGGTGCGACAGCATGAGCCCCTGCTGACGCCGAGCTGTCCAGTGCTCCGAGCTGCTGGCGAGCCTGGAGCTCGCGGCTCCAGCTCCATCTAGCCCCAGTGTTCCTGCACAGCCCTGATAAACCTGGGAGCTGCTGGGGCGTAAAGTTCTCTGCTGCATGTAGCCTTCCCGTGGACTCCTTCCCTGTGGTGCCTGTGGCCCAGGGACCTGAACAGCTATCCTCACAGCACTCCAAGGTCCCTGGATGGGCAGGGGAGTAGGAGGGGTGGCATCGTGCCATGCTGCATGGGCGCAGGGGACAGACGTGCTCTCTGAGAGCTTGTTCTGAGGAGCAATTCAGCTCTGGTGGTCTCTCTGCCCTCTGTCTCCCCCAGTCCAGGCCATGGCCATCTGTCCCCAGCCCCACCACATGCCTCCCTTGGAGGGAGAGGGGCTGTGGCTGTTTGCTGGGCTGTGGCCGTTTGCTGGGCTGTGGCCGTTTGCTGCACAGCAGCTCTGTTGAAATCCGCCCGGCTCTTGCTGCTGCTGGAGATGAAGGACTGGAGGCGGCTGGCTTGGACAAGCTGGGCTGGAGTGACTGCATTCCTGGCTGGGCCTCATGCTTGGCCTGTTCTCCCAAAGCCAGCGGAAAGGCAGGAGTTTTGCGACCCAAAGTGTCTGCCTTTGCCACAGGGATTCGCAAAATCCAGATCGTGCTGCAGAGTAACTTGCGGTGGCCGTGACATGGGAATGCCTGTCTTGCTGGGATATGGCAATGGGGAGGAGGAGGTGGGAGGCTCTGCTTTGGATGCAAAAGCAGTGAGGGGGATGACAGTGCAGGCTCCTACCGCAACCGTGGGCACCGACCCTGCTTCTGCTCCCCCAGGCCTCAGCCATGGAATAAAGCCCAGCATTTTCCTGCTGCAATGATTTCTATCACACTTCGATGCTAATTTTAGAGAGCTTAGAGCACGTGATGCATCTCCTGCCCTGCCCGCGTTGTATTCTCCTTGCAAATCCTTTCTGGCATCCACTTCTCTCATGACTGGTCCTGTGCTTCCCCCATCGCCCTCTGTGCGTGATTCAGAGCGAGGAAGCACAAGGCGTCTGTCATCCGCCTGGTCCCCACCACCGCTTTCCTGCCAGCAGGAGCCCGGCAGCCTTCCTGCCCCTTCCCACGGAGGAGGAAGGAGCCCCAGAAGGCGGCAGAGATGGTCTCTGTGCTGCGCTCCCACCCCTCTGCTCACTGCTCCTCTCTTCCCACAGGAGCGCTTTGTGGACCTCTATGGGAATGATGCTGCTGCCGAGGTGAGGAAGGGTCAGGAGACCTTCAACAAATGGCTCCTGACCGGGGCGACGGTGGCCGGAGTGCTTCTGCTGGGATCCCTGCTGAGCCGCAAGTGACCCACCGCCAAGTCCCCCCATCGCCAGGACGGCTGCGCCTTCACCGCCACGTCCACTACACTCCGCTCCCGAGCATGGTCACCGGCGCGGGGGACATTCCCTCTGCCTCCCGGGCGAGCGCCCCGCTCCACGGAGCTTTCTCCCTCGTGCCGCCAGCTCCTTTTATCGTAGCCCCTCTTATTTACCGTTCCGTTGTGTTTTAAAGGCGCTGAGACCAATGCAGCACTTCAGCCAACAGCTCCCAGCACTGGGGAGATCCAGGCAGCCGGGGGGAGTACTGGCTAGAAGGTGTCCCAGCCCTGCAGGGTCCTGTCGATCACTTTGAAGAAAATAAACAGACTTATTTTTGCATGTGTGAGTGCGTGCGTGTGTGTAGATGTGTCACTAATATAAGGTTCCCCAGCCAGAGCAAGGGTTGAGGCTCGGTGCTCCCGTCTCCGGCACGCTCGGGCCCCGGGGAAGAGGCAGGCTGCAGAATGGGACAGAGTTTCGCTGCAGCATCCCTGTCCTCTCCCCGCTTCCTCCAGGCAGAGCTCATCCCTGTGGTGGGAGGGGGGAAGCCGAGAGGAAGAGGCAGAGGCTAGGGACGAGCTGCCCTGGTGTCATCCTCTGAGCCAGTTTCTCCCCAGACATCAGTTGCTGGGAGTCTCCGGTGAGGATGGTGTGTCAGGCGAAGTTGGAAGGGATCCTCCTCCTCTTCCTCCTCCTCCCTCTGAATGTAGATTGCTGTGGGGCACTGCGCATCCCTCCCCAGGCCGGCTCCTCCGGGTTGGCAGAAAAAGGAGGTGGGAGAGCACTTTCCCCAGCCCCCGCCCCGGCACAAGGGGCTCTGCAGAGAGCTGGGGCTGTGGCATCCAGCAAGAGCAGGGATAGAGAGCGGGGGGGTGGAAGGGGCAGGGGATCACCGGGATGGCAGCTGGGAAAGGCAGAGCCCTGGCAGCAGCCCCACCGCGGCCGATCCATGGGGCCAGTGGGTGAGCAAGTCCGGGGAGGCTGCTGAAAGCCGTCCCTGTCACTGGGAAGCCTCTTTGGGGACAGCGGGAGCTGCTGGCCTCTCCTGTGCTGCCCTGGTTGCTGCCTGTCCCCGTAGCGCAGCCAGATCCCTGTCCCTGTGGCGTAGCTGTGACGGGTGTGTGCAGTGGCAGAGGTGCCTGGCTTTCCCCCCCCCCCGACCCCTTCGC
>VZSF01000773.1:106866-153868 GCA_013398295.1 Chionis minor | reverse complement strand
TCTCGCTGCCGGGGGGCACCGGGGGGACGCCGGCGTGGATGCCACTGTCGCGGGGGACGGCACCCACGGGATGGGTGCCTTTGGGGTCTGCACGCCAGGGGTGCGCACCAGGGCGGGGGATACAGCTGCATCCTCTCCCTGGCTTCACCGATTCTCAAGGCGAGACGGGTAAGAGGGGGGCACCTGCCTTCCAGAAAAATGCCCCCCAACACTCACCGCCCCTGTCTGTCTCCATCTCCCCCGGATGGCTCGTAGCTCCCCTCTGCCTGCTCCCAAATTTGCGCGCTGCAGGCAGCCAGGGGTTAACCCTGGTGCTGGTGTGAGTGGAGGGGGTCCCCCCGCCCTTCCCCCTCCCTCCAGCCCCTTTAAATATAATTTGTTAACGTTGGGACTTGTATTAATTAAAGCAGCAGCCGCTGCAGCCTGTGACCTGGGGGCTTGTCACCGTGAAATCAAGTTTAAATCCAGATTTCAAGGGGGAAGAGAGCTGGGGGGAGCGCTGTGTCCTCTTAGGGAGGGTGACAGGGAGGGTGACAGTGACAGCTCCTTGCCCGTCCCTGGCACCCTTGAGCCCTGGGTGGAGCAAGAGGCAGAAGGACCTGCCCTCCGCTCTCTGGGGTCCTAGACAAGGGCCCCTGCCTCAGTTTCCCTGCTGTGCAATGGGGAGAAGAACCATAACAGCCCCTCCCGGGTTGCCCTGGGAGGAGGGGGCAGGTGCTGTGGCCGGCTCGGGACAGGCAGGGGACAAGGTCCCTGCAGTGCTTGGGGCAGGAGCGACCGGGCTCTGGGGTTGATGGGATCTGTGGACCTGCTTTTCCTCTCCTCTCAGCCAGGGCTTGCTTCGACAGCGTGAATGAGCTCAGGAGCCAGGCAGAAGATTTCCCCTTCTGTGTAGGGGCTGTGGAGGGATGCAGCCCTTTCTGCCCTCCTTCTCTTCGCTCCCCCCCACCCTGACTCTGCCTGTTGGAGTCACTGTGGATTTGCACTGGGGCAGACCCACATATCACCTGTGGAAGTGGTGGGGTGGGTATAAACACCCTTGAGAAGCTGTAGAAAGCAGCAGCCTGACCCTGACAGCTCCCCTTCCCTCCTGAGCAAGCTGTAATTCAGCAGGGACCCTGGGGCTGAGTCCTTCCTCCAGAGCTGGCTGAGCACTGAGATGGGGAAGTCAGTCCCTGGTCTCTGAGAGCTGCTTCTGTCCATGTACCTGCAACAGGCTCAGAGGATTTGGGGGAACAGAGGGGGAGTAACCCTTCTTCCCAAGACCTGTCTGCTCCATAAGGCGGCTGCAGTCCTTCCTCCAGCATCCTCCTCTAAGTCTCATTTCTATAAACAAGGTTCAAAGGGCTCCAGCTCCCTGCTCATCCCAGGGACACAGCTCTTGGCCATCCCAGGGAAGAGGGAGCCCTACCTGGAGAGGGCTCTCAGCAGGGACCGAGCTGTCCTGACCAAGGAGCAGGGCGGTGCTGCGCTCCGGATGGACCCTGCTGCAAGCTGCAGGATGCTCCTGGGCATCCCGCTGCTTACTGCTCACTTTGCAGGTCCTCTTCTTGGACGCTGTGCATCCCAGGATCCTTCAAGCCATTCCCTGGAGCTGGGCAGACAATTCCTACCCTTCCGTCTCCCTCTCCGCATCCATCTGTCTTGTGTACCACTGTCTTAGCTCCGGGCACCTCTCTCTGGACATGCTTTGTCCATCTCCTCACACTCCATCTACCTCTCTGTTCCCCCAGGCAGCACCTCTACTTGTACAAGTACTTGCACCCCCGTCACGGACCGTGTACCTCCCCTTGCACCCATCCATCTCCTGGTCTCAGGCATCAGGTCTGGTGGGGATGTCAGTGGGTTTGGGATGGTTGCTGGGAGCCTGAGGGTGTTCGGCAGAGTGCTTGGCTCTGAATTTCCCGGCCAAGCTGGCAGGAAAAGGCTGGTCCCTCTGGTTACCTCCCTCGTGGGGACCCCTAGTGCCAAGGGGACAGATGCGAGGAGGGGATCAGCCAGCAACAGGGATGGTGCCGAACCTGGGATGGGTCTCCTGCTCCTGTGTGTCTGGATTCTCCCAGGGGGAGACCCACGGTCTCCGGGGAAGGCGAGCCAGGGCACTCTGTGCCTGAGAGTCTGCACTGTGTGGCTGGGGCAGAAGAGCCCTGGAGGAGCACGCAGAGGGGTTGCAGCCCTGGGAGATGCTGGGCTGCTGCTGGGCACAGGCTGCCGGGGTGTCCAGGCTGTGCTGACATGGCTGGAGAGGACTGCAGCCCTAGTGCCACCGGGGCATCTCTGGCTGGCTGAGCTTGCCCTTGTGCCCCGGGGTAGGGCGGAGAGAGGCAGTTCCGGCCCTGGGAACCCCCAAATTTGGAGCTGACCCTTTCCCATGGATCTCAACTTTTCTCCTCCTTTCCACTTCCAGCCTGCTCTGGTGTGTCACCCTTGCAGGCGGTGGGCACAGGGTGGGTGGGGAGAGCATCTCCCTCCCTGTGTGTTCCCGAAGGGGAAGTGAGCGGTCTGCCCTTCGCTTGCTCCGAGCTCACGGGTTTGTTTCCCTTTTTCTCCCAGCTCCTGCTCCAATGAGATCCTGGGCCTGAAGCTGCCATCAGAACCGGTGCTGAACGCCAACACGGTGTGCCTGACCCTGCCGGGGCTGACGCGGCGGCAGCTGGAGGTGTGTGTGCGCCACCCCGACGTCACTGCCTCGGCCATCCAGGGCATCCAGATTGCCATCCACGAGTGCCAGCACCAGTTCCGGGACCAGCGCTGGAACTGCTCTAGCCTCGAGACCAAGAATAAGATCCCCTATGAGAGCATCATCTTCAGCAGAGGTAAGGGCTGGATGGCCTCCTTCCTCTGCCTAGCCCTCCTTCCTCTCCCTCTCCCTCTGCCCAGTCACTGCTCTCAGGAGCCCTCATGGGCTCCCCATGGGCCCCTGCACAGCTCTTCCCTGGTTCAGGGGACCAGGCCAGCTCTTCAGCATCCCCATGGATGAAGACAGACAGAGCCTGAGAAACCGCAGTGTCTGCCAGACCAAGCAGCACTGTGCTGTGGCAAAGCTGGGATCTTCTCCGTGCACCTTTCTACCTATGCTGGCCCTTTTCCTGAGCTGCTTCCCCCTGCCCAGCCCCAGCTGCTCCCAAGGCTCCTTCCAGGCCCCACTGCTTTCTGGCACCTTCCTCCCATGCAATTTAGGCTGGTGTTTGGAGCGGTGCCGTGGGGGTGCAGCACAGTTGGTGGGTCTGAAGGTGGATGCTGTGCTCTGGGATTTGGTTTGGTGGATGCAGTGAGCATCTTGGCTCCTTCCTGCTCTGGGGATGGAGTTTAAGTGCATCCTGGTGAGCAGAAACTCCCCTAGCTAATGGGATGCAGCTCTGTGAGCCCATCACCCTGTCATCCTGCATTTGTGTTGGGTCCCCAGTGCAGAGACCTGAGGGTTCTCTGTTTTGTGGGACCTTGGAGCATGGTGGCACGGGGGCAGGCAGGGAGACAGCTTGTCCTGGGAGCTCGCCTGCCCACAGACCTCCCACCTGTGGTACTGGGAGAGCTCTCCTAGCCCTCCACGATCTGCCAATTCCCGGTGCTAGGGTCTCCTCATCTCCTCCACAGGCATGGCTGGCTCTGCGTCTGTTAGACACCCCCCACCCCCCCCCACCCCCCCCGAGTTGATACTTGGGAGATTCCCTCAGGAGTGGACTCTGAGGGTGCAGAGGGACTGCCCTGCACAGTGCAGGTCAGGGTTGTGGCCTGATGGGACCTTCTCTAGGACTTGAATGTATCTTCTCACCTAAGTACCTTTCTTGAAGCATGGACCTTGGCAGACACCAAAGGTCCCGTTGCCCCAGGCTGTGGGCAGGAGAGAACTACGTGGTGCCAGTGGCAGGCAGGAAGGGTGCTGAGGGCAGGCAAGGTGCCCAGCAAACACATCGCTCCACCAGCTCCTGAGGGAGCAGAAAACTACCAAAGATGCTGCTCTCGTACCCGCCTTGGGAGCCTCCTAGCCTAGTGCCCAGCAAAGACGTGCCACCATCCCCCCTTCCCCAAACATCTTTCCACGCCCTGCAACATCTCTCCCTGGGACTGAGGAGAGTCTCACAGAGGAAGGGTTGGCTTTTGAGGGGATGCGGTGGCAGGAGCACCCAGGCAGCTGTAGCAGGTGGGGAGATGGCTGGAGAGAGGACCACAGAAGCATTTTGGTGCTGGGAGGTCCCTCAGGTCCAGGGGCAGACGGGCCAAGCCTTGCTGGAGGAGACGCTGCCTTGGAGCATGCATGGCATCAGGGCTGCGGTCCTGCCGTGGAGTGGCCGCGGGTGCCTGGAGAAGGGCAGCATCTCTTCCCTCCGTGAGCAGCACCCAGGTTAGGGCCTGGCAGGGAGGGTGGGGACCGTCAGCCCTGATAAGCATCGAGGTATTTCCAGGTCCTCTGAGGAATGTGGTTCACTTCTAGTCTCCTCGGGCGGCAGGAGACACCGACTTGCTGGCTCAAGTTGCTCACACACCCAGGCGAGCTTCCCTGTTCTGAGTCCCACCAGGCTGGATGAGGAGCTCCAGCAGCAGAGAGCATTGACCTTCTGCATCCCTGCCTCAGCCCACCAAGTCTGGTGGTGGCCAGTGACTTGCAGCTCACTTGTCTCAGGTGCCACCACAGCCCTTCCCACTGTCAGGGCTATGACTGACGGGTGCAGGGACTCCGGCAGCCCCTGGACTCTTGCCCCAGTCCTGAGCTCTTGGTTATGGCTCAGACCAGGCTCCCAGCACTGGCGGGATCCCATCCCTTGGGATGGAGACCCAGCACGGGGGAGGGACAGAGGTGGGGCTGGTGCAGTAGAGCAGATGGGCACCTCATAGCACTCCTCTTTTGGCAGCAGAGAGTGCAGGATGAGGGCATCCCATGTGGTTCCTCAGAGCTGTTCTGGCATGGAGCAAGCCTTGACGCTGGTGCCCTGGCCTGCTTCCAGCCCACTCGTGTCCCTCAATAACGGAGCTGGAGCTCCAAGCTCCATCTTGCAGCTGTTATGGACATGACCATCAGAGCAGGGTGCATCTCCCAAGCCTGGCGCTGGAGGAGAGGCGAGTGGTGGAAGCGAGGGGTGCAGGCTCCATGCCGCAGGCATTAAGGCATCTCACCTCCCGGGACCAGGTCTCCACTCTGCGCCCTGCCCCATCCTTGCTGTGCCTGGGAACGCAACGTGCTCGTAGGATCATTGTTTGTAACCCGAAGTGACAGACCCCTTTAATCTTTCATTCCTTTTCCCACTTCTTCTGCCATCAGTTCAGCCGTGCGTGAATCTCACTTTAAATTATTTGTAGCTGGCTTCTCCCTCCTGCTCTCCCTGCTTGGCTCCACTCCCCACCTCTGCGCTGTCCTCCTGCATCTCTCGCATCTTCCCCAGCGCGGGCGTGAGCCGTCAAGGGTGCAGCACCAGTGCTTGCCGTCCGCCCATCCCATGCTCTGCCTGGCATCCAGGTGCTTGGTGGAACTGGAGGGTTTACAGCCGAGGGACAGAGTGGGGGACAGTGGCAAACAAGTGCCTGTCTCCCGATCCCAGTGATCTGATCCCAGAAGTTTGAGTGCAAGCCCTGGGGAACCAGGAAGGAGCAGGCAGGCTGCATATCAGGCAGGGCTGGGAATCTGGCAGGGGTTCTGGGCAGCATAGCTGGGGACAGGGATCTTGACAGCATCCTGGGCAGAGCACAGACCTGCTGGGCACGGCAGGGAGATGCAGCCATCCCTGGGGCGCAGGGCACAGCGGCTGCAAGGCACAACAACAGGTTAGCAGAAGGCGAGCAGAGGGGGTGCCCAGGGATTTACCACCCCTGCTCTTTTCTTTATTTTTCACCCCTATGGGCTGTGGGTTTTCTGGTTTCCGTCTTCTGAGGCTGCACTTGGGATGCGGGGTGTCCCTTGTACCCCTCGCTGAGCCATCTGCAACCCCCATCCGCCTTGGCCCGCGTCTTTTCCCTGTGCATCCAGGCTCAGCATTGCCATTGCAAATCCTTCTCCCGTCCTCCCTGGCTCCTCAGCTGGCTGCCTACATCCTTGCCACCCTCCTGCCCATTCCCTGGCACTGTCACCCCCACCAGCACCCTGCAGTCCTGTCCCTGGTCCCAACCCTCTCTGCTGTCCCTCCTTCTTCCTCCAAGTGCTGGCAGAGACATCCTCTTCTGGCCCCAGGGGCATATGTAGGAGGATGGAGTAGTAAGGTAGGGGCAGGTGGCTGCATCTGTATCAGTAACAGGTCCCCTGCTCCTGCTCCAAAGGAGCATGACCATGGCCACCTCACTGGAAAGGATGGCCTGTTGCCCCCTTTATGTAGTCCCCCCCATGGCATCCACAGGCTGCCGGGCACTGTGTGCCTTGGCTGGGCTGAACCGTGCTTGGGGGTGTGCCAAAAATGAAGCTGCAGATGGCAGTGGATCACCGAGCCCTTGTCCTCGTCTGGTACATGTGCACCCATGGGCGGGTGCAATGCCAGCAGGGCTGGGACTGTCTGGCTGCCAGGCAGGGGCTGTCTGAGGCATGCTGAGGGATCCCTCTTCCCTCAGAATTCCCCTTTGCTCATCCCAACCTGATCTATATGGAGCTCTGAAACAAATGGGACCCCCATGGAGGGACTGGGTGTCCTTGAAGGCCCCTGAGGGTGAGCAGCTGGAGGGGACGTGTCTCTGGGAGTGCAGCATCCTGCTGTTCCTCCTGCAGCCTTTGGAGGGATGGGTGATGTTTCCATGCCCTGTGCCCTCCTTAGAAGGGCTCCTTGGTGCCAAGGGGTCTGTGTGGCCACAGGCAAACCTTGGTTTCACACAGCAAGGAGGGAGGAACTCCCTGCAAGGGTGAAACGTCAGGTGCTGGGACCCAGCCAGCTGCGGGATGGAGCCTGGCGAGGCTTTGCCGTGCAGGGAGGGAGGCAGGTGCTGTTATGGATATCCAGGGAGATGCTGCCAAGCTCAGGACCCCGGCACCCAGTTCTGCAGAGCCCCAGCCAAGCGCCGGTGCCCGCAGACCGCAGTGCCTGGCCCTCTGCAGCTGCAGCTGGGCTGCTGGCAGGGTTTTCGGTACCCCCAGGCAAGCCAAGGGCTTTGCCCACCTGGCCCCGAAGCACACATGGGTGCTTCAGATGCTCGGCTGCATCCGTGTGGGTGCCCCCATCCCCTGTACCATCCCCTGGACCTTCCCCTGGATGATGGTGGCAAACGAGATGCTGGGGGTAGGGGAGCATCCCTGGAGGTGCAGGGCTGAGCCCAGCTCCCTGCAGCCCGCCGAGTGGCTTGGGCTGCCGGCTCGGAGTGCGGTGGGCGGACGGGGAGCGAGGGCTGCGGGCTGTCCCCAGCACGCTCAAGGAGGTGCAGGGAGGCAAGTCGGGATCTGCAGGGAGGCGTTTAGTGCCTGGCGCCAGGCCAGACCCTGGCAGGTTCACCTGCAGTTTAATTAGGGAGAGGGGAGGGGAGGGAGCGAGGCTGGGGGAGAGGCGGCGTGTCGGGACTGGCCATCTCCACGAGCCTCGCGGGAGGTGGCAGGAGAAGTTCTCCTCCGCCTCGTCAGCCAGCGGGGCCAGGAAGATGTGCTGCCCGCATTATGGGGGCTGCTGCCCATGGAGGGCGTGGCTGAGCATCCCTGGGGGACCCCAGGTCGCGCCTGGACCAGGCTGTCCCGCCTGCTCCCTCAGTGCCACCCGGGTGCTGTGGTGGAGGGTGCTGGGAGGCCCTTGCTGCCCAGGTGCAATGGTGAGCCATGGGAGGAAGGCCATGACTCCAGCTCTCCCTACCCCAGCAGACCACGGAGCCCACAGCCCTGTCTGAGCCAGATCCATTGCCTTCATCCTGCATCCACATGAGAGATGGAGAAACTGCAGCATTCCTGGCAGAGCCAGTGCCAGCTGAGGCTTGGGGTCCTGCTAAATGGCTCCCCATCTCCTACATGCATCCTGACAGGGAAAATTTTCCCTTGCTAAGAAAACCACTCTGGGAGCTGACTTGGGGTCGAGATTTCAGATCCATCCTCCTTGCCCAGCACAGTGCTTTAAATACATGGAAGGCTGGATGCTGGCAGTGGTGTCAGGGTGGTGTCCTCCATTCCGTCTTCCCTGCAGGATGCAATACTTCTCCTGGCACCTCCGACAGCTACCTCTTCTGTGGTCTCTGGAGGGATTTGGTGACTCAAACATCTCTGCTGAGGTCTTAGGTGACTGGGGTAGCCAGAGAGCCTCCCTCCGAAGGGCTTGGGGCTGGCTGGTGTGTGCCGTGCTTGGATTTGTGGTTCCTGGAAGCTCCCACCCTTGCTGAGCCCACGAGGCTGGTGGTTGTCGCCTGCAGCCACGTTGCTCGCTGCTTTGCTGCAATCTTCCGGGCTCTGGCGTGGCTGGGGTAGAGCGAGGAATGTAAACTGAACCTCCAAGCAGAACCGTGCTGGCATGGCTGTTGCGGTCCCGGCGCTGCCCTGGTCCCTTTCTCCCCATTGCTCACAGCTGCCCATCAATGTGGGGCGAGGGAAGGAGGTGAGAAGGCAGGGAGGAGTGTTGAGGCCAGGCAGAGTGATAGTGAGCAGGAAATGACCATGGTGAGATGGGGACAAGACTGCCAGCGTGCTGGGATGTCAAGTCCTGGGGACCAGCCCGTCCCCTGCCCGCAGGCTGGGGGATAGCAGCTCCAGGAACAAGGATCCGTGCCTCATCCATTAGCTCATGTGTGGCTGGAGAACAGTGGAGGAAGGAGCTGGGGCTTGACCCCAGGAGTTTCCCAGCTGTGGAGGGCACCAAACGAACCCAGCCTCTTTACCTGTAAGGAGACAGGCTTGCTAGACGGACTAGGTGGGGTAGAGCTTCTGTCTGGGCTCCAGAAGGGGTTTTAAGGAGATGCAGCACCGGAAATTATTTGTTAGGCTGGAGAAATGTGTGAGAAAGAGGCTAACGGAAAGGCAGGGCTGAGATGAGAGTGTCGCACCGGGCGGAGAGTTTGCTGCTGCCATCCCTGGGCACTGGCTGTGTGAGGAGCTGGGGATGCCAAGCGGGATGGCAGCAACAGGTCCCTGCCCTTGGGCTGTGGCCAGGTTTCGTGAAGGGCCAGATTGTGGGGATGGAGAACTGATTTGGGGGAGGATTTGGAGGTCCTGGAGACCTTCCCGTGCTGGTTCTCCATCCTGCATCGCTCACCTGGGGGCTGAAGTTCCCCGGATTCGTGCTGTCCTGCTCTAGCAGCGAGGTGGGTGTGTTGCAGGCACTGGCTGCCAGCGCTCTCCCTGGGGAGGCTGCGCAGCATACGCACCAGCAGCCCCATTACCTGCCCGCTGAAAAATGTTGTTCAACTTGTGCATGGAAAGAGGCAGGCTGAGAGCAAGCTTGTCCCACACCAAGGGGAAGCTGGGAGAGGCTCCCACTGGCTTTTAAGCAGCGCCTCGTTAATTTTTTAGATGCACCAGTGTCAAATTAACACACAAAAGAGCAGCGTGACTTTAAATGCAGGTTTCCGAGCTGTGTTTCATTTCCCTTTAATAAGATCATAGCGTTTGCTCGGCGGGCGGCAGCGAACCACCGAGGAGACGTGCCTGATGGGAAGCATTGCTGAGGACTGGCGATGGGGAGCAGTTGTGCTCTCACCTCTCCTGACTCCGCAGCGCAGGCAGGGAGCGGGCAGAGCCCCTGCCTGGGATCTGTGCTTTGGGGTGCTGGCCCAAGCCCCCCGTTTGATGGCACAGATCTGCTGGAGAAAACACTCCAAAAACGCTTGTCTGTTCAGCTGTAGCAAAGCCAGGGCTGATCAAGCTGCTCTTGTCCAACAGAGGGAGAGAGGCTAGCGAACTCCAGCTATTTGTTTATTCACGTGTGAAGCCACGGCATGAAATCTGGCTCTCCCTCCTTCCCCTCTTCGTGCTGGGGCCGGTCACTGTGCACTGAAGCGAAGGGCACTGTGGGCTCCCCGCTTGGCCTGGCACCCACAAAGAAAAATATTGCTTTGCATTTAAAACAAAACAGAAGTTCCCAGGTTGGGGAGGCTCTTAACCCGGCTGCAGCGAAGCCAAGCGTCCCTGAGGCAGCCCCTGCTCGCGGCCCCCTAGGAGCCCCTGCTGCGGGACCCGTCCCTGTCCCCATCCACCCCATCCCCAGCTAATGACACTTGCGGATGTCCTCGCTCCCCGGCATTTAACGACAACCAGCTGCCGGCCCTGGCAGCGTGCAATGCGGTCACGGCATGCTCTAACTAAGTAGGGATGCTCGATTTTTCCAGTGCGGTACCGCATTTAGAGCTTCTTGTGGGAGCTGCAGGGGCTCGGGGAGGGAAGGGGCACGGGCAGACAGACGGGGCTGGACAGGCAGTCTGCCTGCTCCCGTTATTGCCTCATCCTGCACCCTGTGGGTAAGCAGAAATGGCCCATTCCTCAGCAGAAGTATTCCTCAGCCAGCATTATATTTAATACAGTGGGAAACTCTGAGTGGAGCCAGGGTAGGAGATACTGCCTTTCCCATCAGAGCCAGAATGCTGATGCCTGAGCAGTGCCATGGTGGCATCTCCCAGGGCAATGTGAGAGCAGGGTGATGGTGGGAGCTGGGGTCCCGGCCAGGGCAGGGCTGGGCTTCAAGCCAGCAGTGTGTCCTGGTGGGGTTGGGGATGGAGAACACCGAGTGAGCATTTTGCTCATGTTCCAGGTGGGAGCTGGTGCATCAGGACAAGGTAAGGCACATGCAGAACTTCAGGCTCCCTGCACCCTGGCATGATGCTGGGCTCATCCAGACCACCCGTGAGGGTCCCACCGCCCAGCCTAAGCCCTGCTTTCTCCTTCCTTGCAGGCTTTCGGGAGAGCGCCTTTGCCTACGCCATCGCAGCCGCTGGCGTGGTGCACGCTGTCTCCAACGCCTGTGCCCTCGGCAAGCTGCAGGCTTGTGGCTGCGACCAGAAGCGTCGGGGCGATGAGGAGGCTTTTCGGCACAAGCTGCATCGGCTCCAGCTGGAGGCCATGAACCGCGGAAAAGGCATGGTGCACGGGGTGCACATGGAGCACATGCCGGCCGAGACCCCTGGCCTCCAGGACTCCTGGGAATGGGGAGGGTGCAGCCCCGATGTGGACTATGGGGAGAAGTTTTCCAAGGATTTCCTCGATTCCCGGGAAACCTACAGGGATATCCACTCCCGCATGAGGCTGCACAACAACCGCGTGGGCCGGCAGGTGAGCGGGGCACTGGGCAGGGCTGCGAGGCGATGGTGGCGGGGACAGGGTCCCCAGGACATGGGTGGGAGGGCTGCGAGGGGCTCGTGCTGGCTGTGGTGGGACACGTATGCAAGGCTGGGCTTGCCCCCAAGGCACCCCATCTCCCCAGTTTTGCCCAAAGGCAGTGGTGTAGCCCTGCTGCTGAGCATCTCTGCTGGGGAGGGCACCACCGAGTGTCATGGCTGTCCCCCTGCTAAGGGACGCTTCCCCAGGCCTCTGTCACCTGCCTGTGCTGCAGTGGTGGTACGGGGGTGGGGTGGCACTGAGTCCAACTCCTGGCTCTCAGGGACTGGGTGAACTGGTGTTGAGCAGCTGCAGCACAAGAGCTATGGTCAGGGAAGAGAAAGTCACCGGCATCATGTGAGAAGGCAGATGCTGCAATGCACTGTCCCCAGGGAGGGGACACAGCACAGACTCCGCCGCACCCAGACATGGCTCTGCCTCCAGAGGGGGAGCCGGTGTCCTGAGGAGGCAGGTGTGAGTGGGACTGAGCCAGGCGGTGGGTGCTTGTGCCAGCTGGGAAGTGCCACGTCCCCTTGGGAGCGGAGGTGACAGCCCACAGCCTCGTCCCCTGGCTCCGGGGAGGGTGCTGGAGCCTGCCCAGGCGAGCAGGGCAGCCTCCCCTCCATTCTCATGATGTCAGGTCTTGTTAAAGGTGCTAATTAGTAGCTCACTGTCTCTGGAAGCTGATGTTTAAAAGCAGCCTGACATTGGAGACAAGAAGCACGCAGGCAGGAGGGGCTGGGACGATGCATTTCCCTGTGTGCCTTTGATCCCAGCAGGTGCCAGGGAGACCCTGTCCCATGGATCCAGTAGGACATTTGTCCCCAAGACCCCAGGCACACACTACCAGGGCAGCGCAGAGGGGGGTGAAGTGGCTGTGGGAATAAGTAATTAAAGATCAGAATGACACAGGGAGTGTTTCCCTGGGATGGCTCAGACGTGTGGATGTGCCTCTTGCTTTGAGCATGTTTAAAGGCAGCTGTGAGATGGGGACGCTGCAGAGCAGGACCTTGACATGTGCCCTTCCCTAGTGCTCAAGCTGAGCTTTACAGCCCTGAAAAGCTGTCCTAGTTTGGCCAAGCTGTAAATGCCTGGGGGAAGCCAGAGCTTTTTGCTTGTTTGGCTCTGTTTGCGCGTGGCGAAGGCTTGCTCAGCGTTAGGCAGCTAAATCCTCCACAGGCTGATCTGCCCCAAGCCAGGCAAGACCCCTGTCCCACCTCTGGATGCAGGGCTCATCCGGGCTCCCCTCCAGCTCTGAATGCCCTGAACCACTGGAGCTCTTGGCAGCGAGCAAAAATTTCAGGTCTGCATTGCCCATTTCCCCAGGGAAACCCCACAGCCCCCTGCAGAAGGAGAGGAAGGTGAGAGAGACACATTGGCACGGCGGGGAGGTCACCATGCAGTGCCTTTGAGATCCAACAACAGCAAAAATGCCTGGGGTCTGCTTGTGCCCAAGTGCAGGCAGGCACGGGACTGGCAATGGCATTGTCAGCTTTTGGTGGCTTCAAAGACAAGAAGAAGCCTGATGGAAGAAGCCTGGGAGCTGGAAGCAGAAGCTGAGGAGGACTGAAGGGATAAAGGAGGGGATGGTACCAGCTGCGGGTGGGGAAGTGACGGCCAGACAGGCTGCCCAGCTCAGGGATCCTGTTGAATTGAGGGTGTGAGCCCGTGTGCGGGTCAGATTGTGGTGGTTGTGGGTGTCACGAATTGCAACGAAGAGATGACGCTGTGCCTGGTCTGTGCCTCTTGGTGCCACGGTTATTGCCGGGGCTGGACCTGACCATCCACATTGCCTGGGGATGGGTTCTCCAGCTCCCTGTCCTGCTATTTTAGGAATGTCATGGGTCCCACAACCACCCAAGCCCTCCTCACTCCTAGGACCATCTTTCTGCCATAATAAGGAGCAATCTGCTGGGATTTCCCAGGAAAGGAGTGGATATGCTGGATGCAGCAGCTCTGTGTTCCTTCCCTCCAAGTCCCAAGGCTTGAATCCCTTAAGCAGAGCAGTGATGTGGATGCGCATGCCACCTGCCATGCCCTGCCACACACTGTCACTCTCCATGCGCCGAGCAGCTGCAGCAGCCGGGGCTCTCCAGCATCTCACTGATGCTGAGCATCCTCTCCGTGGTCCCTGTGTGTCCCAAAGGTTCTCTGCGCGTGGGTAAGCCTGTCTCCTGACTTAGACCCTGCAATGCTGGGGGGGAGGTGACAATGCCACCGATGGCCACATCCAGTGACCATAGAATGTGGGTTTCTGTAGTGTAGTGGTTATCACGTTCGCCTGACACGCGGAAGGTCCCTGGTTCGAAACCAGGCAGAAACACCCTGTTTTTTTCCTCTTTTGCATCCAGCTATGAAGCTGGGGAGGGGATTGCAGCTGCTGGGGATGTGCAGCATCCTCTGACGGTGGCAGTGGTCACCTTGGTCTTGAGTTGGAATAGGAAGCCTATTCCAACTCAAGACTGAGGTGGGTGACCTGCATCCCTGGGAGGGAGCAAGTTCCCCAGCGAGGAGCAGCAGGAGTGTGCAAGAGGCTTTGCAGGTCCTCCTAACCCGCCAGATCAGAGAGCAAGAGAGGATGAAAGGCAGCCAGGAACTACCCATTACCCTCACAACAAAGGCCTACGATAAAGCTCTTATGAGCGTGTCTGGGAGGAGCTGGGAATGTGCGAAAGAAAGCACCAGCGAGTCCAGGCATGTGCCGAACCCGGGTGTCTGTGAGATGGGGGAAGGACGTGGCCGGGTTGGGGTGCATGGAGGAGATCTGATGGCAAAACCATGGGGCCAAGGCTCAGATGGTCCCTTCTGGGGTCTCCCGGCTCTGCCAGGGTCCTGTCCGCCCTGTGCTGCCCATGCAGGAGGGAGCACAAGCTGTCCCTAGGCAGGGATGGATGGGTGCTGCGGTGCCAGGGCTTGGGATGTTCAGTGGTGATGGCTTGGGTGATGGAGATGGCACACAGACGCTGCCTTCTCCAGACCCTGCTGTGATCAGCCGTAGACCCAAATGAGCCCCTGTCCAGCTGTCACACCACTGTCCCCTCCATCCCAATAGTGACCATTCGAGCCACAGCCCTATATGCAGATTTTCACTGGTCCAGCCAAGGGAGCAGGGAGGGGGTGTGAGAAAAGATGGGGTCCCGATGCCAGCGTGTTCCTGTGGATGGTGGCAAGGATGGTGGCGAGGAGACGGTGTTCCTGGCTGGCACACCCAGGGCACAGCGGAGAGGCCGGGCAGCTCATTACCTGCGAGGTGGAGGCTGTTCCCGGCAGGAGACAGGACTCTCAGCAGGATGAAAGCCAAACTGCAGCCCAGCCCAGACCTCTCCGCTGTATGCCCCGAGCTCCAGGCGTGTTTCTCTGACCTGCCTTCATTACCATAACTGCTTAGCAACGGGGAGATTTACTCAAAAACAAAAAAACAAGGAGTAAAAACTACCTACCCCTACCAAAACAAGGCACTCCTCGCACGCCGGCCCCCCCCCCCCCCAAGGAGGGGGCAGGAGCGGGCAGCATGTGTCAGGCATGAAGCCGGGCGGTGGGGCAGGGCTGGCATTGTGGCGTGGGACCTTGCACAGGGCCACGTATACCCTTGGCTCCCCCCGAGTCCCAGAGCGTGGCCCTGGGTGGGGGGAATCAGCCTGTGACAGTCTTTGCAAGCCCCAGCCTGGCTCCGAGCGTGGCTTGAGTGTCCCCATGGGAAGGGGATTTGCTGGAGCCTGTGTGAGCACGTGGGCACGGGGCCATGCCGCCCAGCAGGGAATCACTGTCGGGACAGAGCAGAGGACAGTATAAACTGCCTCTTTCCATGCTGCGTGGGGATGTGTGGCCACTCCATGCCCCTGGAGACTGCCGGGCATGAGCTGTTTCCCTTGACACGGCCACAGCAGCATCCCTTGCAGGGGTGGGGGACCTAGGGGCATCCCAGCACGTGGCTTGGGTGCTCCACAGCATTGCCCAGGGAGCCCAAGGTCCTCCTTATCCCTGCACTGACCTCTGCACCAGCCGCACTCCCCAGCCAGCCCAAACCACAGCCGCAGCCCAGCCCATGCACCGTGGCCCTTGTCGGCGGGGTGAACATGTGGCACCGGCCTCACAGTGGCCTCCCCAGACCACAAGTCAGGGCTGTGAACATCTCTGATCCCTGCTTGAAATTTCGATGATGGTCGCAGGCAGCACCTCAACGCCCCCCTCTGCCCGGCAGTGTGCCCAGGGCTCCCGTGAGAAAGCAGGCAGGAGCTGAAAGTGGAGCTGCTCCTGGGACTCCCGGAGCTGGGACCTTATGGGGGGAAAGCTCTGGGGAGAGGAAAGCATCCCTCCTGCCTGTCCCGCTTGGAGTGCTCCTGGCTGGTCAGGTTTGGGGGGGACCCCTGCACTGGGAGGTCCCAGTAGGGCTGCAAAGATGCAGCCACACTGGCTTTAAACTGGAGTCTGGTCAGGTTGATCCTGCTGGAACCGAGCAGCAGTGGAAGGTGAGATCCAGGCTCCTTCTCCTCCCTGCGGTCAGGTAGCTCACCCTCTCCATTAGGTGCCAAACCCTTGCTGAAGTGTAAAAGCCAGTTGATACTGCCAGGATAGGAAGGGATAGGGTGTGGGACGTGGGTGACACTGGGCACAGCAACAGGATGCAGCTTCCCTGGCTTTGGAGCTCCGGAGCTCTGATGGCTGCTCACGCCAGCCTGTGGTGCCAACCCACAGAGAGCTTCATGATGGCTTCTCCAGCATCCAAAAAGCATCTTCTCCATGCTAACTCCTGTCCCTCCTTCCCCACCCAGGTGGTGATGGACAACATGAGGAGGAAGTGCAAATGCCACGGCACCTCAGGGAGCTGCCAGCTGAAGACGTGCTGGCAGGTGACGCCCGAGTTTCGCCTGGTGGGGTCCCTGCTCAAGGACCGCTTCTACGGGGCCACCCTCATCCGGCCCCACAACCGCAACGCCGGGCAGCTGGAGCCGGGCCACGCTCGGCATCGCCGCCGGGCCGGCATCAGCGAGCTGGTTTACTTTGAGAAGTCGCCCGACTTCTGCGAGCGGGAACCGGCCCTGGACTCCTTGGGCACCCAAGGGCGCCTGTGCAACAAGACCAGCCCGGGCATGGACAACTGCGAGAGCCTGTGCTGCGGCCGCGGGCACAACATCCTGCGGCAGACGCGCAGCGAGCGCTGCAACTGCAAGTTCCACTGGTGCTGCTTCGTGGCCTGCGAGGAGTGTCGCATCACCGAGTGGGTCAGCGTCTGCAAGTAGCCGGGCAGGGATGGGTGCCCACCCCAGGGTGCCAGGGACAAGCGCGCCTGCCCGCAGGGGGGGAGGGAGACGGGGATCGGCGCTGGGTGGGGGGAGACGGAGCCGCGGTACCCGCTTCCCTGCACTCCGAGGGGAGTGGGAGAGGAGATGCTCGGCACCCTCCAAAATCAGCACTTTGTCGTCACCCGGGGAGGGCAGGGCTGCCCGCTGCCTGCTGCCCGCCCGGCCCCACACCAGAGCACCAAGGCTCCCGGCCCCGGGGAGCGCACGGCCATGCTGTACAGACCGCCGACACCAGCACCGCTCGGGGGGGCGGAGGGTGGGCAACGGGGATGGGGGAGCGCCCGCTGGCACCCAGCGGCATGGGGCAGGGTGGGGTGGGGGACAGCAGGGCATGGGGAGCCCAGGGTGGGAGGGGAGGGGAGCGGGGGGGGGGACAGACACATGCACTGGCACCGTGCACAGGTTCCTCCGGCCACGTGCGAGGCTGTGCTCTGAGCGGGATGGGGATGGAGCATCCCGTGGGATGGAGAGGGGGCACAGCTCCTCGGGCTGGGGCTCGCCTCTGCCGGAGCAGAGCTTGGGCTGGCTTGGGCTGTGGCGTTGTGGCCGGAGCGGAGGGTGCCCGGGGCTGTGCTGTGCGTGCCTGTGTTATTGTATGGTAAGTTATTTTCTGATTGTGAATAAAAGTGGATTGGAGACAGCATGGGGTATTTTGGGGTGCAGCACCCTGCTCTTCCTGCTGCCTGGGGCTCTCTGCTCCTGCAGAGTCCAAGAAGGATGGAGTGGGACCCTGGGTACTGCCTACCCACTTGTGTGAGACTTTCTCCCCGGTTCTCTGCTGCCATCCCATAATAACAGCCCTAAGAGCTGTTTGCGGACTGGCAGGAGGTGGGGACCCCCCGTGGGCACCTCAGACCTTTGCAAGGTGGCTGCTGGGAGGCTTCTGCCCAGCCGGACGCACGCTGGACCCCACCCATCCCACGGGAATTCCGTCTGTTGGCCCCAAGCCAGGGCTGGGGGCTGCGCCACTGCTCCCCTCCTCTCCCTGATGCCTGGGGAGGGATCGCAGGGCTGGAGAGCAGGGAGAGGGGAAGGCACCAAGGACGGTCCAAGCGATGGGGGTCCGTAAACGGCACCTCGCTGCGGTGGCAGGGAAGGCAGCCATCCGGCTGCGGCAGCCTGCGGGGGCCAGGCAGTGAATCATGCTGCTGGTATCTCCCGGCTGATAACTTCCCCGCTCCTCCCACGGCTGCATGCCCCTTGGGGCTACACAAAAAAAAAAAAAAAAAAAAAAAAAAAAAGGGAATTAAAAAAAAAAAAAAAAGAAGACAACAAATCGAGGAGGAAAATACCAGGCTGGAAGGAAGCAAGTGCCCCGGGCCCAGCAGGGAGCGGCCCATGTCCTCGTTTCATAACGCTCCCGCAGGCAGCAGGGAGCTGGGTCAGCTGGGATGGGTGCTCTGCCCTTCGCCACCCCCGGGCGGGAAGGCTGGCTTTGCCCCTCCAGGAGGGACCGGGTGGATGGGGTCCTTGCCCCTGGAGCCAGCTGTGTTTTAGGGGCTGAGGAGAAGCGGAGGGTGCCGGAGGTGATGGAGGGAAGCGTGGGAGCTCCTGTGACCTTGTGGCACCTGCGTGGCTCTGTCTGCCAGTGTAGCAGGGACAGCAGGGCACGTGGCCACTGCAGTGGCTCCCGGCAGCAAAGACCTGGGGCTGGTGACCTTGCAGGGACGGGATTTCTGCTTGGGGCTCAGGGCACCCAGGGTCACCCTGTGGGGCATGAGAGCAGCAGTGTTCCTGTGGGGCGAGGTTGCTCCGGCAGAGCATGCTCCCGCAGCTCATTTTCCCTCCCGAGGTCCTGCTTTTCCATCTCCAATATCCATCTCCAACATCAGGGGCTTTTTTCCAAATTCCCAAGCCCTTTGCCTTTTGCTCTTTGCCCCAAGCACTAGTCAGACTCCTTGATGTCCCCTTGCCACCCCATCTCCCCCCTCCCTCGCAGGCTGCGCTGCCCAGGGCAGGGGGGATCTCTGCACATCCATCATGCTTCAGCACTTTGTAGGTGGCGTTGGCTTCCCACCTCCCAGGGGCTGCTTTGCCGGTGCCTGTGATCTCAGGGCTGCCTGGGGTGATGACTGACTCACCACAGAGCTCTCCTCGAACCCCACCGGCCCCTTCGCTCCCCTGCTTGCTAATCCCAGGCCACCTGCGCTGCAGCAGCTGGGTCCCAGCACACTGCTCCCCAAGACGGGCAGAGCTGGGGAGGGGACCAGAGCGGGGACAAGGTGCGTTTGATGACGCACATGGATTGTTCCCTGCCCCCCTTCCCAGCACATCGCACATTCCCCAGCGAGGGACCAGGCTCCGAGCATCCTGGGGCTGCAAAGGCTGCGGCTTGCTCTCCCCTCGCCCCCCCCATTTTGGGAACACCAGTAGCGCCAGCATTACTGGGTGAGACTCCTAACACACTCCGGCCACTGAGCCTGGCAAGCCACAGCCTTTGGTCCTGCAGAGATCCTGCCTGAGCTTGGGACCCTGGGACATTCAGGGGAAAACATAAAAAGATCTCTTGGTCTTGGTGGGTCTGCGGGCAGCACGGTGAGGGGTGCAAGCGCTGTGCTGTAGGGGTGCTTTGGTCTGCAAGCAGCACGCTGTGGGGCAGGCAGGTCCAGGGCACAGCCTTCCTGGTCTCAGGAAGGTCCCTCATTCCCTCTTGGGACCAGCTGGCTCCCAGTGCAATACCAGCCTTCAAGATCTGCTCTGTGGCTTCCCTTGCTGAGTGTCTGGGAGCCACAGGCAAGACACCGGTGTGCTTGTGGTTACAAAAGCTGTGTCCCCATGCTTCCCTAACTGGGAACCAGCCGCTGGGCAGCCACCTTAACAACTGCGCTGCTGGGCTCAGAGAGTATGCAGGACACCTCTTCTCCCCACTGCCACCGCTGAGCTTCCAAAGCCGGTTGCCAGCAAGGGCTTGGCTCCCCAGGGTCTGGGTGTTCCAGACCCCTGCTCCTCCATCAGCCTGAGTGCAGAATCCCTGATCCACAGGTGGTACCAGTCCCAGTCCCACCAAAGAGTCATGCTTCCTCACATGGAGGGACTGTCTGAGCCTGCTGAGCTGCTCCAGCTTCGCACCTTCTGTGCATGGCCCCCCTACCCCATGAGGAACACCTCCACCCTGCGGGACATGGCACACAGGGCTGAGCTGAAATGGGAAGGTTACAGGTGCTTCACCCAAGAGAGAGGAATGACCATCAGGGTAGAAGAGCCCAGGCAGAGGATGGCAGTGTGTTTCCAGCAGAGGGGACCAGATTTTCCCAACACTCTACCATCACCTCCCTTGCAGAGGCAAATTGCTAAGGAAGTTCCAAAACTAAAGAAGAAATGGCCATTTCTTTCACATGCATGTCATGAAAAGGACAGTGAAGGCTTCTAAAGATGGCAGCAAGTCCATGCTGGCAAACCCAGCTGGAACTTAGTCCAGTTTCATCAAGTATTTTGGCCCAAGCTCTAGAGATTCCTCCATCCCTGAGGGTCTCTGCTGCAGAGGGGACCACCATCCTGGTCGCTCTGCTAGAGTCCAGTGGTTTTCTCAAAGTTTAAATTTCCCAGTCCCAGGAGCAGGAGAGAAAGCTTCTCAGCTCCTTCCAGCAAATCGAAAGTAAATCTCTCTCCTTGCCCCTGCAGTTGTGGAGAGCAATGGGAAAACCTGACCTGAGTGTGACCGCTGAAAAGGCAATAGAGAGACCTGAGCTGGCCCAATTGGTTTGCACTTCTGCCAGGTCTGAAGCCAGATGTGTGGCTGTCCAGATGTGGATACCCCAGGCTGGTGCTCTCTCAGGCCCTGGCCTTGTGCCCATCACCAGACACAGTGTGGAAGAGCGAAGGGGAAAGCAGATTCTCTCCAGCATGGCAGGTCGCTCTTGTCCTTTCTCCTCTCACCCAAAGCCCCAGCTCATCTCCTGCTTCTGGAAAGCTCCAGCAGGGGTGGGGAAGGTCTCTGGGGGTGGCAGGAGGGGAGTGGGGGGGCTGGGACTTTCCCCAGGAGATCACAGGAGGAACTTTGGCTGGAGGGTGGGGGGAACCAGTGAGGAGTTGCTACATCATGCCCCAATGAGCCGTGAGTAACTCCTCTGGTATTTCTTCCCTGCGCAGAACAGTCATCAGAGCCAGATCCTGCCCGGGGGAATCACTACACGGGAACGCCCAGCCCCATCCAAATTCCATTCCTGCTCCCAGCAGAGCTGATGTGAAGCAGAGCCACGAGGGGATGGTTCCCTGGTAACCCCTGTTGCATCCCACCTGTCGGGATGGCATGAGCACGGCCATGGGCAGGGCTGGCAGTGCTGGCTGGCACAGCCTGATGGGCTGCTGACCCACAAAAGCATCCAGATGCACCCGGGCTACTGGCAGTCACTGGAACAGCAAAGCCTCCTTGCATCTGCTGGTCCAAGGGGAGCAGAGGGCAGACCCTTCCTTGCCTTGGTCTGGGCAACTGGCCTCCATGCTTCCTCTGGTTGAGAAGCAGGTGGCCATGGCTTGAGACCCTTCCCAAGAGCCTGGCTGGCACCGTGCTGCAATCTGAGCTGCAGAGAGGTGCTCCAAGGCTTTCCTGAAGTTCAGCCCCAACATGTCATGCTTGGCACCAGCACCCGTGCAACCCCCCGAAAAAGAAAAAAAGAGTTTGGCCCTAACTGACCCGCTTGGCAAGGAGAAGTACCTACAGCAAGGCAGCAGCTGGCTCAGGAGAGGAGCTTGGGAGTCCTGTGCTCCCAACTGCCAGGCCCAGCTCCTGCCCATCACCCCTGGCACGGCATCCTGGTGGCATTGTCCTCCATGATGAGGGGTAGGTCACCTACTTGATGAGGGGGCTGTAGCCACCACTGTGTTGAGCTTGTTGAGTGACCAGACATGCCAGTAACAGCCTGACTCTGCAGGAGCGCCCCCGCTGCCTGGGAGGGCTGTGGCCTCCTTGCTCAGCTGCAGCAGCACCATCCCTTGGTGCTCCACAGCTGGGTGTCCATGGACATGGGGCTGCAGAAGGGCCAGCAGTGTCTGGGAATGGGTGGGATGTGGAGATGGAGAACAGAGGGAGGGCTTGGGCTGAAGGCTGTGAGGGAGCCAGGGCAGCTCCAAGGGCTGGGGTAGGAAGAGCTGCCAGCAGGGGCTGGGCAACGGATGGGGAAGGTAGGGGCTGCACAAGCTGGGAGCAGAGTTTGGGGCACACTGAGCCCCTTAGGCAGAAGATCTGAGTGGAGGCAGAGTGGGCAGGCACCAGAGTGAGAGCAGGCAGGGGAGATGTGCAAGAAAGGAGGCTGATAGCGTGTCTAGAAAGGGGATGATGTGGAGGTTCTCCACAGCCCAAACCCTGATGGCTGAGATTGTCACCAAGCAGATGGGCATGAGGTCTCCCCAGGGAGCCTATGGACTCAGAGGAAATGCTCTACACATTAGACCGCATTGCTTGTGTTATGCCCCCTGCTGTAATGTCTGCTGGTACATTTGGACCCAAATATTCTTTGCTTTCTCAGTCCTGCACGTGGTCCCCTGCCCCAGGAAACCCCAAGGACACCCCAGGCCTTTCAGGGATTGTGTGACGGACACTGGTCCCTGGCACAGGTCTCTGCCCACAAGAATAGAGCGCCCACCACTTTCCTTTATTCCTTGACCAGGGACCTCTCACAGTGCGTGCCCGATCCCGGCTGCTGCATGAATAGGTGCCTTTTCTCTGTTCCCCAGCTGGAGCTAAAGAAGAAGTAGCTGGGTGCCAGCAACAGGGAGGGACATCGTCGTCCACCAGCATTGCCAGCTCATTTCTTCCATGAGGCAGATGGAGGAGGCAAGAGGATGCCTGGCTGTGACAGCGCAGGGCACACCCGGGGAGTGGGTTGACCTTGGAAGCAGCCCGGTGGGGACTCCAGGATGGATGGAAGAAAGGGGAAAAAGCTTTTCGGACATGGATGGAGAACACCTGGGGGAACTTTGTGCCACTCCTCTTCTTTCCCCCACAGCAATGGGCGGTTTTTGGCTGGGGAAGGAGATGATGGAGGGGCAGAGCCGGCGTGGGGGCAGGATGCCAGTGCAGGGGAGGTGGGAGCAGGCGGCTGGGGGTTGGAGGATGAAAGTGCAGGGTCCTGGAGGGGGGGGGTGACAGGAGGGGTGCAGAGGCAGCCAGCACAGCCAGGTGCAGCGGGAAGGGCTTGGGGGAAGGCAGGGAAAAGAGGCCAAGTGCAAAGAGAGCAAAGGCAGTGGAGGAAAAGAGAGCGTGGCCAGAGAGGCAGACATGAAAGGGGGAGTGAGGCAGGGGAGAGATGAAAGGGCCATGGCGCGGGTGCTCCTGCCTCCTCCCCAGGCTCCAGGGGCTCTGTAATCCCCGGGGAGCTGGCTCCTCTCATGTGGTGGCCCGCAGCTGTGTGCGGTCGGCTCAGCCCCACCGCTCGGCACTGGGACTTTCCAGGAGGGGGAGAAACCCAACACAAAACACATGACTTAACCAGCGCCCGCCAGGCCCCGGAACACGCGGGGTCCGGGGGCACCCCGGTACGCGGCACGCCCCGGGATGCTGCAACCCACTGGGGCCAGGGCCAGACGGCAGGCAGCGTCCCCTCTGCTCCAGGGAGCGGTGGCCCAGAGCAGGGTGAAAGGGGTATGAGCCCGACCGGTTGATGGGCAGAGCTCCAAGGTGGCTACACACGCACGCAAGAGCTGGGTCGAGCCTGGGAGAACCTGGATCAAATGGCACTGCAGCCAGCCCCTTAGGGACACCCCCTGAGGACACGAAGGTCAGGGGTGCAGGGGCCGTATGGGCTCAGTCTGTCCCCCCTGGTTTCCCTCTCAAGTGCCATACCCCTGTCTCCTGCCTGCTGGGCTTGGCTCTGGGTACCAGGGATGTAGCAGGACTTGGCAGACAAAGTTGGCATCCATCCTGATGGGTCACTGGGTCACTTATTTTACTGCTCAAAAGCAAACCAAGAACCCAGGCCACAGCAGATACTGAAGCAGCACTTCCAAGGGACTTGTGACTGGGATAGCTCAGTTCTCCACGCCCGGCTCAGGCCACCAGAGGAGGGCTCTTTCCTATAGCAGATGACCTTGCTGCTGGACAGCCTCCTGTTCACCACTGCTGACTGCAGGGAGGCTGGGCTCTGCAGGGATGCTGAGCTCTCTTCTGAGCTCTGGGCCAGGTGGGGCAGCAGAGCTGGTACCCATGGCAAGGTCCTCCATATATGTCCCTTCATCCTCGTCTCAGTTTTGCTTGGGCCAATTTTCTCTTGTGTGCCTGTGTGAGCCTGGTGGGCTCAGATAAAAGTGACCTTGACTGAGCCTGGGCAGCACCAGAAGCTGCCTTTGCCCTCCTCTCTCAGTGCTTTTCCTCTCCCCAGCCCCACTTACCAGACAGAAGAGGACTGTTGCTTGGCAGCATGGCCAGGAAGATCCTCTGAGCCCCTGGTGAGAGTGTCACTCTGTAGGGCCTTCTCCTTCCAAAGGCTCTTTGGAAGACACCACCATGGAGCAGGGTGATGTCAGCTCCACAGGTATCACCCCTCTGGGGAGATCCCATCTAACTCCATCATTTTGGCTACATCTGGAAGTGCTCTGGCTTCCTCCAGAATACCCCATCCACCCTGCAGACCCACCCACCCTCAGCGAGGAGCTGGAAGGGGACTCTCTGTGGGGCAAGGAGATCCCAGCCCTAATGCACTGTCCCTGCCCCTGCCACATCTGCCTCCCCCTCTGCATTGGCTGGGGAGGGTTGCACCACCCTCAGCCACAAGTGCATGAAAGAAGGGGCGCAGCCATCCCACCGTGCTCCCCACGCCTGCGCAGCTGCCCTGAAACTGCTCCTGGGAACATCTCCCCATACCGGCCAGGAGCACTGCCTCCGTGTCCGCAGTGGACTCTCGCTGCAGGGACTGAGCTGAAGAGGTGGTGAGGGTGCTGCAGTGGGGAAGAGCCCAGTGCACACGGGGAGCAGGGGGTGGCCATAGGCGGCCCCCCATCCCTCCCAGCCCAAGCCAGCTCTCCCCAGAGGAATGCTCCAGCACGGCTGCAGCTGCAGGGAGGGGAGGTGCTTGCTGAGCGCCGTGGCATGAAGGCATGATAGGGCACGCTCCGCCGGACCATGAATACCTGTCCCAGGCGTTTAGAGGCACTCAAGGCGTGTACGGGTGGCGCAGGAGCACACGCCTCGTCAAGCCTGGGCGGTGGTGCTCCATCAGGAGAGGAGGCTCTTTTCAGTTTGCCCTCCCACTCACGCCGGTGAACGGTGAGCGGCCCCCCCGGCAGCAACCCGCTTCCCAATCACACTCTGCACGTAGCGCACGGGTCTTGTTGGGGGGAATACCCCTTTTCTCCCTGGCAAAGGGGGTGCGAGTGGGATTGGCCTGAGGCTGGGGGTGGGCTGTGTGGCTTTGCTGGGTCCCTCCAGCCTTAGCATCGCTGCTTCAATTACCCAGGGAGCTGCTGAGCGAGGATCAGAAATCAGGAGATGCGCAAGGCAGTGAAAGAATAAAGAAAAGCACGAGTAGTGGTGCCTGATGACTTGCTCTCATTTGATGCTCGCATGGACATGGAGAGCACGCTTGTTACCCGCATGGGGACACGTCCATGTGAGCCGCATCTCTGCTGCTCACGCACAGCTCACTGTGCCCCTGCTGCTGCAGGATCCAGATCCTATCGCTCGGGACAGGCTGCACCCCTCTGCCGCTCTGTCAATCACGCCGCCTGCATCAGACCAGGAGCACGCGCCATCCCAAGAGGCCCCCAGGCTCTTGGCTCGCTCAGCCCAGGTATCCATGTACATATTCCTGGGGCATCCTAAAGGGCTCACTCCAAGTAGAGAATGGGGAAAAAAGCCAAAGTCTCCAGCTGTTTGCAACCGCTGCCCAATACTAAGGAATAGTATTGAAAGGCTGAGGGAGTTGGGTCTTTTTAGTCTAGAGATGAGAAGACTGAGGTGGATCTCATAAATGTCTACAAATACTTAAAGGGAGGGTGCCAGGAGGAGGCCAGTCTTTTTCCAGTGGTGCCCAGTGATAGGACAAGAGGCAATGGGTACAAACTCGAATATAGGAAGTTCCATCTCTCAACATGAGGAGGAACTTTGTTACTTTGAGGGTGGCAGAGCACTGGGACAGGCTGCCCAGAGAAGTGGTGGAGTCTCCGACTCTGGAGACATTCCAAACCCGCCTGGACACCATCCTCTGCAACCTGCTGTAGGTGAACCTGATCTGGCAGGGTGGTTGGACCAGATGATCTCTAGAGATCCCTTCCAATCCTTAACATTCTGTGATTCTGTAATACTAAGGAATATTAAGGAATACTAGGGAATAATAAGGATGCATTGCACTATGACACTGCCAGTGCAAATCCTCTGCTGTGACCAGCTGGGGTAAATACCCGATGGAGGAAGGGACTTTTGCAGAGCGACGTCTCAGAGCAAAGCTAGGTCTGGACTGGTGTTGGTAGTCCTGTGCTGGCTAAAGGTGCACTCCAGACCTTCTGGGAGCCAAGGGCTGGGAGTTCACACTCTGTACACTTGGGCTAGCAAGCGAGGCACACTTCCAGCGGCCAGAATGCTGAAGTGCTTTTGGGCAGGAGTGGAGAGTCTGCAGTGCTGGAGGTGTTCAAGCCGGGTTAGTAACCTTTGAGGACACTTGTGGAGGCTGTGACAGGAGAGGTGCAAAATCAGGAGAAGACTTCTGCCACGTTCCTCCAGCTGTAGGACCCAGAGCAAGCCCAAGGTGGCTGTGAAGTGGAAGGGGGCAGTGCTGTTGTTGGTGCCTCACATCCCCCCACCCTGCACGCTGCCTGCCCAGCCTTACAAGAAGCAATCTGTGCTGTCATGGTGTGTCATGCTCCCCGTTCATGGGTGCTGAAGCCTGTGGTGGGATGGGTCGTCCTGGAATGGCTTTGATGTGGCTGCCTGCTAAAACTACTCCTGCAAGGTCCCTGGGCAGCAGCCCTGGCTGCGGGGCAGATATCCCAGATACTGCAGGGGCTCCCCTTTAGGTGGTGTTGATGGGGCTGAAAGAGGAGCCTGGCAGCAACGGAAAACCTGGGATGTGCTGGACGATAAGCAGTCTTGCCCTGGAAGCACTTCGCAGGCAGCAGCTCGGCCCTGCAACCTGCCTGCAAGATGGATGCTGTCAGCTCCGATGCCAGCGCACAAGAGCTCCTGTGGGTAATGCAGCAAGAAGCAGCCAGGCTGGGAATAGGACCCAGAAGTCCTGTTCCTGGTGCCACTTCCATGCCACACGTCACCCAGACTGAGAGGGAGCCTGGTCCTTGTGCTGTCTTTGTAGCCTGGTGCTGCTGCTGGAGGGAGCCGGAGGAGATGCCTTGAAGAGACATCCCTGAAGCCATCTCAGGACGTGAATCCCCCACGGCGGGTGAGCCCTGTGGTGAAGCATAGTGCTAAATCAAGGCTGAATGCGGGCAGGGATGGGAGGCACTTCTGGCACTTGTCTTGGGGACCAGAAGCTGAAGAGGGGACGAGAAGAGGTTTGTCCCTGCTCAGCCCATGCACGCTTCATGGTGTGCTCAGACAGTGAGCAGAGTTGCAGCTGCAATTGGTCCTTGGTGGCAGTGGTTCCTGAAGCTTCCTGACCCCCCATCTGCACTGCGGGCTTCCTGTTGCTGCAGTCACTTTAGAATTTGGGAATTCAGCTCTGTCTCTGACCTCTTGGGAGATGCTCTTTCCCACCAGGCAGTTTTCGCCCCTGTGCCACTGCAAAGCCCTGGGCTGGCCTGCCCCCACACTCATGGGGGACCACAGCATCCCTTGGCCAGGCACCCCGGCTTGGCAAGAGCCCGGCTGCTGGCAGAGCAGCCCTCCCTCACCAGCTGCCCCACACTGGGGCTGCAAACAGAAAAACAAACAAACACCCCAACACCAAGCCCCGGCAGCTCAGACCGTAATTACAGTGAGGCAGCTGGCGATCGCTGCCAGCTGGTGTGTACCTGGTGTGTAAACATGGCTTTCTCTGCCGCCACTCAGGCAAAAGCAACCTCCTTCAGGGGAGCAGTAATTTCAGGAGGGGGTCCATGTTGTTGCGGTGAGGGCTGTGGCCAGATACTTTCATCTTGGCCTTTTGATGCAGGGCAGGGATAATAGATGGCAGCTGGCAACACCCCACCTCGCTGCACTACCTGCTCCAGGCCATTTTCCACCTCCCGGTGGGTAGCTGAGTCTCCTTGCCCTTCCCAGCCCCTGGGCCAGCTGCCGGCTCCCTCTCCCTCCCCAGGATGGGTGAGGGCACAGGGAATCTCAAAGAGCCGATCCAGGGCTGGCACCAGCCATTCAGGAGCTTAAACAGCCATCTCGTGCTCAGAAGGGCTGGCAGCCGGAGGCATGAATGGGCCACATCACCACCCTGGGCCACATCACCACCCATCTCGCTCTCTCGCATCACCACTTCCAGGGCTGTGGCTGCTCCAGAGCCAACAGACCAAAAGCAAGTGCTCAGACACCTCGGCGATGGGCACCCTTGGAGACCAATCAGAGAGGTGTGGCTGCCCACACGAAGAGGTGACCAGAAGATCCTGGGTGATGCCACCTCTTGCTGACTGAGCGCAGATGATCACATGCGCGACGTCCTGCTCTATGCACAGGGATGCTACATCCCTGCAGTGTCCCCTGGTCCTGTCCCCTGCTCCTGTCTATCGTCCCTACCCAGAGGTCCCTTGGGTACCACTGAAGAGAGGAGCTGTCGGGGGTGAAGGGCAGGGGCTGGAGAGGCTGTATGGGTGGAAGAGGATTGGGAGAGGTGATGGAGTGAATGAGGATTGTCCCAGTTAGGAGAGGCAGGTGTAGGGGACCCTTGCTCCCTGCCTCACCTCCCAGCCCCTCCAGTGCTCCCCAATACACAGCCCTGAGCGTGGATGCTCCCGAGCTTTGCGCCCCTCTGCCCAAGCACTGGCTCACCGTCACCGTGTGCCTCCTTGGCTCCCCTCCGCGCCCCGCTCCTGCTGCTCGCCCCACTCGCTGTCACCAGAAGCCTCCTGCCTGATGCAGCTGGGTCCCTCTGGGGAAGGAGGTGGCGTACGTCCTGCTGGCATGGGGAGGCGTTCCACTCTCTCCTGCAGTGCCAGCGCAGCATCTCTGCCGGGAGAAGGAGGGACGGGACAGCCTGTGCTGCCGCAGTCACCCTATGGTGATGCCAGGCTGAGCGCTGGGGAGTCCAGCGCTGTGGCATGCCAGATGGGCACGGCTGTGGGCACGGCCTTTCCCGGACACGCAGCGGCAATGCTTGGAGAGATGCTTGGTTTTGTGGGAGCGATTTCTGCTGGCCATAACGCCCAGATACCACGTGCCAAGCTGTGCGTGCCGGCAGCAAGGGGACAGCACTGGGCTCATGGCTGGTGGCTTCCAGGAACATCAGGCTGGCTCTCCACACAGTACCGGACTGTTAGCTGAGGACAGGTATACTATGGCTGGGTCAGACTATCTCAGCACACCCTGACAAAGGCACTGACCTGTGTTGGGATTGCTACTGGAAGCACAGGACACAAAATGCTGCCTTCTGCCCCAATCCACCGCTCTGGACCACTTCCAGCCCAGGTAACTGCACCTGCCAGGACCCCTTCCCTGCAATGTGAGAGCAGAGCAACATCACTCCATTGCCAGGCTGGGAGAAGGGATGCTGTTGCCTCCTGGGGGTGCTCGGCCAATGCCTGGTGTCAGCCCTGGCAGGCGCAGGGGAGGCGCTGGCTGCCACACTGCCAGGTGCTCCGCAGAGGATGCGCATGGTCCAACTCCCCACTGACGTAACTCCTGGGAGGCAGCCGGGAGTTGCCAGCGGGGAATTGGCCCACATCACTCAGAACACTCGGGGAGCCGTGCGGAGAAGAGGTAATTGTTAAATGTGGGCTGAGATAGGCTGAGAGGGGAAGGCAGGAGGCCAGGGAGGTGGCAGACACCTCACCAGGGCTGGCTTGGTTTACACAAGTTGGGCTTTGTTCAGTATCTCCCCGGGGTTTCGTGGCTGGGAGGTACCACCCTGTGCTGCTCTGATGACAGGGTGCCAGGCGGCTGCTTTGTGGAGCCTTGCTAAACCTTCTGCAGCAGCCATGCCTCAGCAGGACACCGTGGCGAGGGGAGGTGGGCACGGCAGGGCTGCCTCAGGTCTATCCCAAATGTTGGTGCCAAACCCCCTGCAAAACAGTGGCCTCAAAAGCCCTTGGGAGAGCAGCACAGGGCACAGGGAGTATGGAGGGGGTGAACATCTCCCTGTCTGAACTGGGGGACAGTGGTCACAGCCTGGCCATATCCTGAGCAGCCTTTGTCTGGAAGCCAGGCTGAGGACAGCACCAGTGGGCTGGAGGCTGTAACTGCTCCATCTCATTCATGGTCCTGACTACCAGCAAAAACATCACCTGGGGCATAAGTTTTGGTCCACGTTGGCTTCACGCCCAGGGCACAGGGCTGCTGAGAGCCAAAAGCATCCGCTGGGACAGCTGTAGTCCCCATGGTCCCCAGGAAGGACACCAGGCAGGTGAGAGATGCCCCTGATGTGGCAGGAGACAGGGCCTTGCTGCTGGGACAAGATCCTTCAGCCTTCAAGCCTCCAAGTACATGCCCATGCCCACTAGAGGTGATGTCCTGATGGCTAGTGGTGCTGGGACATGGCCCCTCCCGCCCGGGGGATTTTGCTGCCTGTGGTGTTACCAGCCATGAAAGGAAGACCCATCAATGCCTTGGACAAACAGATCAGGTCTCTCTTGTGCCAAATCTCCTGGGCACTGGGGTCTAGCAGATACCTGAATTATCCATTAAACCACAACTGTTCCCCACGGGCAGCCTCAGCTTCGCCGTATGTGCCTCAGTTGGGTCCATGGGGTGTCCACGGTGCAGAACTGGCTCCTGGGCACCCCTAGACCTTTCTGCCATCGTATGTTGCCAAAGTGGAGCCTCCTGTCCTGCAGGTATAACCTGCCCTTGTCCTCATCCCAGCGCTACCTCGCACACACTGTGCTCAGCCACGTAGCCAGGCTCTGTGTTGCTCACTGCCAGCACCCTCCAGCCCGTGTGTCACCTGCAAACCTGGTCCGTGGTGATGCCACCTCCCTGCTTGCCGGTGCTTCAATCAAACCGGCAAGTGTCTTTGGGACTTGCCAACATGTCCCTGCCCACACCGTCAGCCTTCTGCTTTGCTGACCTGCCTCCCTGAGCTGCACATCCCCAATACCACCCTGGCCCATCCCCAGCACATCCCCTGCCACCAACCAGACACAGTGTGTGTCTCTGCACTAAAAACTTGCAAAAAGGCAAGCAACCAGCCTGCTCACACGCTTACCATGGCCAAGCCAGGCTGGGGCTCAGGTTCACAGCGGCAGGGCTCCTCTCTCACCCTGGGTCTGTGCCCACCAGTCCCCATCTGCTCCTCAGCTGTGCCTGCACGGGGGAGGTCCCAGTGCAGGAGAGATGCCCCTGGGTTCTTCTGCTGAGCAGGGTCCTGGGCTCAAAGCCAGCCTGAGTCAGGGTCATTGCTTGGTTGCAGGGGAGTACGTCAGCCCCTCCGAGCGTGCCTGCTCAGAGGCTTTGCTGGCTCACACAGAGCGGAGGAGAAGCACAAGGGTCTGGCTTGTGCTGTGCAATGGCCTCATGGGTTGCAAGAGTTTGCACGGCATCTCACGGCACCCAGACACCTCCCCAAGCTGCTGCCGTGGACCCCAGGGTCTCTGGCCATCCCCACTTCTGCAGGCACAGCCCCTTGGCCTCTTCACTGCCTGCTGCTCAACTCTGCCTGGCCCCCAAAACTGACCCCGGGGTGGGATGGGCTGTTCTGCAGGTCTCCTGCCTGCTCGTCCTTCCCAACACACCTCACCCCCAGCTTTCAGGCTGACGGCAGGGGTGAACAAATCTCCCCCAGCCCCACAGTCCCATGCTCCCCCCTACCAAGCGCTTCTGATTCTGGACAACGTCCCCACCGATACCACTGCAAAGCCCTCCGTGAAAGTCACCAGGAAAAAAACCCACCCATACAGTGCCTTGTACTTCCCACAGCCAAATACCGCCTGGCAGAGCAGGAGCGAGGAGCCTGGGAGAGGCAGCTCCCTACCTGCTCGCTTCCTCGTCCACGGCTCCGCGGCCGAACTGGCTCCCCAGCACCTGCCTCCCCCCAGCCTGTGAGCCCCGGGGCAGCGTGCAAGGAGTGACAGGTGAGTTGGCAGCAACCCGGCTCCGGCATCTCTCGGCGCTCCTTCAAAACCAAGCCCTTTGCACACCGTGTTTCTGCCGTGACGAAGCGGCAGACATCAAGGAGAAGTAATTTGCTGGGATTCTTCTGGCCAGGCGTGTCCTGACGCCCACACACCGCTCTCGCCTGTGCAGACGGGAGACACGTGCTCTGATGTTTCCCGACACCCGGCATCGCTGCTGGCTTGTGGTCGCTGGAAACACTGGTGGGGGGGTTGGGTTGGTTTCTCTCTGAGACCTTGGAGTCCACAGGTGGGTATCAGCTCAGGGTTTGCCCTTCCCAGAACACAGGTCATGAGACACCAAACACGCGGGTTTTTTGCAAAGATTAACGAGGCAGCTTGACTCCAGACAGGACAAAACCAGCTCCAAAGGGAGCAGAGATGCTCTGCCCTTCCCTCTGTCCCACCGCTCTGGAGCATCCTCTGGCTTTAGGCAAGTCCTATCATATACGCAAGCTGTTGTTGCTCTGAATCACTGAGTCTGCCTCCTGCTGCCACTCTGTTAGCTGACAGCCTTCCTCAGCAGAGCCAGGAACAAACTGTCTGGTCTGCTTTCCAGGTCTCTGCAAATCCCTCTGAGCTTTTAACTCCCTCTCTGAAGCCAAACCACTCCATCCCATCTCCTGAGCCCCATCTCTTGTGTCCCATGCCCCATCTCATGGCAGGGCTCTGGGTGAGCACTGCGTAGGGCTTGGGAAGGAGAATCTCACGCAGGGCTGGTGGGACGGCTTGGTTCCCCTGCACCATTAAGCTGGGAAACTGTCCTCGGAGGCTCGGTGTCGGCTGTGCCCATTGCAGAGCTGGGCTGGTGAGCCAGGCCCTGGGGACTGGGACATGCCCAGCTTCCACTGGCTTAGCAGGAGCTCTGCTGGGCAGTGAGCAGGGACAGAGGACATGTCCCATCCCCAGCACGGAGTGCCTCAGTGCCATGCCCCAGCTAGGGGCTCTTCCACCCAGCTAGGGTCTCGGTGCCTTGGACCAGGACAGGAGCCTCTCCCAGGAGGGTTTTCCAAGGAAAGGATGCTGAGCCAAGCTCCTCAAACCTGGCCTCTCCCAGCAAGGCAGACAACAGCCTTCGTCAGCATGGGCTGGGAATCTTTTGCAACCGGCACTGCTGCAAGCTTCTCCATCACCCAGGAAAGCCGCGATGGGACGGCTAGGGAAGGCACATGTACCCAAGCATCTGGCGAGGCTCCCGCATGCTCAGCCGTAGCCTGGGCTCGGTGACAGCCAGGCTCAGCCCAAAGTGCTGAGTCGGCTGAATCCAGGCCAGGATGGCTCCTGCCCTCACAGCGAGCCGAGAGGCTGAGAGCAACCCAGAGTCGGGGATCAGATGGCAAAAGCAGCATCCCACAAGCCCCCCGCTCCTTGCCTGGCTCCCACCACCCTTCCTGGGGCCAGCCTGGCCTGCAGAGGGGGAGCAGTGGGGCTGGGAACACCCTCCCTGTGGCTTCCCTCCTAATAATGAGGGGATGACGCCATGTGTGCAAGCTGTTCCTAAGGGAGGAATGTCCTTTCTTCCTGTGCCATGTCGCAGACGGATAAGTACAGGCCTCCGTCTCATCAGCCTCGTCATGGCTTGCCATCGCAAAGTGTACCTTCCACATCTGGCCTGAATGCTCCACAGCTGCCAGGGCTGCCCCCTCCCTCTTCCCAGCACATCTGGGCCAGGCAGCACCGAGATGGTGAGGCCAGAGATACTGGGAGAGGCTAGGATGCACTGGGAGGGCGTGGTGCTTCGTCTCCCACAGGGAAGGGCTGGCACAGGGCGGGCACGGACAGACCCTTCTGCAGCTGGAGAGGGGATCCTGTGGCTGCCTGTCATGTGTCTTACACTGCTATTATAGTGATCCTGCTTCTATGGTTATAGTGCCCCTTTTGATATAACTATAGGGACCCCCAGCTTATACAGCTGTACGGGACTCTGACAGGGACCACTCTGACCTGGGAGGCAGCCCATGTGCACATAGGCACTTCCTTCGGCTCCCCCTTGCCCGGGGATAGAGATGGGGTCCCAGTTTAACAGCCCCACATTATTGCGTGGACACTTCCTCTGTGCCCCCAGGCCTCAGGGCTGCCTTTGTAGCCCCGTCCCTGCTGCCCAGGGCTCAGAAACGCTGCAGAAATGAAAATAAGCCCATGGAGAGAGAGCTTCCAGCATCCCAGTGGGCAGGGAAGACTTGGAAGGCAGGCAGGGATCTCCATCGTGCAGGGATGAGCAGAGCAGTGTGCATCTCACCTGCCTGAGCTGGAGACAGCATGTCCTCTGCCGGGAACCAGGGAGAAGACAAGGAGCTGGGTCAGGCTTGGGGAGAAGGGCTGGGGAAGGGCTGGGGTCGCACAGGCAGAGACCCTCACTGGTCAGCGGTCCCCCCTGGGGCTGCCCCTGGGGATGCATTGCAGGACCCACCGCCACCCCTCGCCTGCCCGCCCCTGGGGACGCATTTGTCCCCCAAGGGGCGCCAGGCTCTTCCTGAAGCAGCCGGCAGCACCGGGAGTGCCGAGAGCCGGTCCCTGCCGCCGTGTTCCCACCGTGTCCCGCCGTGTCCCGCCGTGTCCCGGGCGCGCAGGGGCGGGTGGCCGCGGGTGTGCGGCACAGGTGTGCAGACGTGTGCGTGTGCATCCACTGCCCTCTGCCGAGAGACCGCGGGCAGCTCAGCCGGCGCCGGGGCCGGGATCGGGATGGGGATCGGGGCGCCGCGGCTGAGCCGGTGCGGGGCTGGGGCCGGGCCGGGCACCATCCCAGGAGGGGCTGGTTTTCCCTCCTTCCACCCCACCCTGCAGGGAAAATGCGACCTCTCAGCTCTCGCCAAGCGCTGTTTTCTGATCCCCCAACACCTGGCTCTGAGGTGTTGCTCCCACGCTGGGAGGGTCCTGGCTGCTCCCAAGCTCCCTTCCCCATAGCATTCCCTAGTTTCTCACTGAGCTGGGTCCCTGTCTTTCCCCCTTCCCATTATTTTCTTGGAGTTGTATGTGCAATTATCTAGCTCGTTTACATTTCCCAAGCCGATCCATATGAATTAATAACCACGGGCCGGGAGGTACCGAGGAGCCAGCTGTCAGCAGCTGGATGGGGTGGGATAGCAGTGTACCTGCCCGAGCCGGCCATGCCAAAGCTGCCGGAGCTGCCTCCAGCAGCAGCGCTCCCTTCCACCCCGCCTCAGAGGTGGGGGGCACCTCCTCCCTGTCCTCATGCCCAACTGATGTGGCAGTGGATTGCCACAAGCCAGCGGGGTCTAGCCGGGCATGGCCCCCACGTGATGCTGAGATGGAGCAGGAGGATCTCAGCAGAGCCTGATCCAGTCTCTCTCTGCAGCACCTCTATTTGCCTGGGGGCTGCAAGCAAATGCTTTGCCGCCTGGAAGGTCTCTGGTGGGTCTGGGGGGGGGGTATGTTTAGCTGCCAGATGTGTTGGGGGGGAGCTGCTCCCCCTCCCCACAAGCTGTCTATTCCCTTGGTGTCTTTCTGTAAATGGGCCACTTAATTCAAACCCTCTGGAGGAAAGGAGTGGGGAATCTCTGGTTACGACTGCACTTATAAAACAAACAATCCCAGGGCATTCCCAGGCACAGCAGCAGGACTGTCCCCGTGGGAGTTTTTAGCACTGCCCTCGTGTGATTTCGGCTTGGGCCAACTCACACTTAATCCAGGCAATTTTTTCTCGCAGTTTAGGAGCTATCCTGGGTCAGGGACAGTCCCAGCAGGATCTGGCACACAGGCTGCCAGATCTGTGTTTCACAGGCTTTGTTTCACATCCTGGAGGTGGGCTTGTCTGCGGCAGAGGTCCTCAGGGCCAGAGAACAGCCCTGGGTTTGTTTAGCTTTGTGTACGGCTGTGGAGCATCCTTTCCAGAAAGCCTGGTGATGAGGACTTTGGAAATACAGACTCAGTGACCCTGCCATATCTGCTCCAGGCATGTGGAAGGGCCTCTGGGTAGAGGAGCTCCCAGGCAGGGGACAGCAGTGGGACTCTTTACTGCAGATCTTGTGCAGTCAGGGCTGGGATGAAGGTTAAGGAGAGTTTTAAGGGCTGGGTTGTGGGATGGCAAGCAGGAGAACAGCTTGGGACAGACCCTATGGGTGGGATAAGGTGGGAGTCCATCCATCCACGGCATGGGAGAACCCCAGCCCATCTCCCCCTAGCCTGCCTCCCCCATACATCAACAGCAACGAGGTTTATTCACTTATTTACCGAAACACTGCAGTGACCCCAAAGGGCTTCCACTCAGGGGCCCTGCTGGCCATCGCTTGCCCTCTCGCACCACGGCCACACAGTACAGGCTGCATTTCCACAACCTCCAGGCCTGAGGATGGAGGCAGGATGCACGCACACATGTGTGTGTGCGTGCGTGTGCGCACGCGCAGGAGCTGGGTAGGCACCCCTGGCGTGCCGCATGCCTGTGTTTGCACTGCACTTGCCATGTGCGTTTCAGGGCACGTGTGGGATCTGGCAGCCCGGCACGGGCGCTTTGCGTGGGCAGGGGGTGTTTTGCTCGAGACATGCCTTCATCTACGGTTGCGGTTTTGATGCAGAGAAAGGCCAGGCTTTTGATGTCTGCGTGCATGCGCGTGTGCTCTGCGGGTATTTCACACACGCTGTGTGCAGTCTGCACGTGTGTGTGTGTGTGCGTGTGTTTGCACATGCATGTGTGCGTGCACGTGTGTGAAGCGTGAGATCAGTGTCTCAGCTGGCCGCCGCTCCGGCTGCTGGAATCCCTGCCTCCCAGGCCATGTTATAGATGAATAAACTTGAAAGCATTTTTTCCCCCTTAGCCACCAGATTTCACTGGGAGAAGAAAAGGAACCAGGCACTTTATCTTCATTAGCAGCTGGGAGCCTCTTGGGGCGGCTTTTGTCTGGGCGATGCTCCCTCCGCCCTTGCTCTTATTCCCTGTCCTCACTCATTAGCCCTTTCCAGAGGGGAAAGGGGCTGGCTGGCAGGGTCCTGCGGCTCTGCTGCACCTCCGTTCCTGCTGGCCACCATGTCCCCCAGCCCTGTGGCCTTCTCCAGCCCCCTCCAGGCAGCAGGGCTGGCATGGGAGAGGACAGGTCCCCTTCCTTATCTGCTCTGGGAGGTCCAAGAATCATTTTAGGCCCCAAGAGCAAGCTGCTGCCACCTCTGGGCTTGGAGCTGGCTTTGGCCAGTGCTGGTTCAGGGTCTGAAGTGGCTGGGGGGAGAAGGATGGGGGTGGCTCCATGACCAAGTGCCCCTTGCAGAGCTGGAGCTGGATGGGCTGAGGGTAGGCCTTCCCTTCTGGAGCTGCTCATCACCGGGAAGCACTCATGCCCGCATCCATTAATACCTAGTAACCATGACAACTGCCGTGGAGCTGTCATCCTGTCCCCAGGCCAGCCACCACAGGGGTCCTCACAGAGGGGTCTCGGGGCAGAAGCTTTCCTTGAATCGCTGCTACGTGCGGGGTAGTATGTGGGCTGCGCATTGCCCCACTGCCAAGGCCTGGGGCAGTTTGGAGGGGATACGGTGCTGATCCCACCAGGGTGCCAGGGTGTCCCCACACAGGGCTAGGGTCACTGCTGCTGGGAATGGGGCAGGATGCTGGGACCACCTCAGCTGTGGGGAGGGCTTTGGGAGATGGGGGCAGAGACAGTCTCTGCTCCCCTCCTGCTAGCCCAGATGCTGGGGGTTCAGCGAGACAGCGAGGCGGGGGTGTTGGGGGCAGACTGCCTTAGGTAACATTCCTTCCCACTTAAAAGGAGCTATAAATCACTCACTCTTTATTAAAAGCTCTGCCCAACCGGGAGAGAAATGTCAGGAGCATAAATTAACTCCACCGCTCTCTTGCAAGGGTCCTGGCTTGCCAAGGACTGCTCCCTCCACCGTCCCCAGGTAAGGCACTGCACGGCCATGCTCTTTGCATCTGTCCCCGCGGATGAGGGATGGGAAGCAGGTCAGCGTCTGGTGATGGGAGCTCTCGAAAATCCAGCCTCCCCGTGCAAACCCTTACCCCCCGGGGGGGAGTGGGGAGGTGGTAAGGAATAAAAGCAGACCCGATCCAGGAGGCACCGGCTTTTTTGGCCCAAATCCTCTGCTTCCCCCTGCACCCCCGGGCCGGGGGGAGCGGGGCAGCGCCTGGCCAGCCGGCTGCGGGAATGCCGCCGAGGTGCCGGTGCGGTCCCGGCGCAGCCGCGGGCGGAGAGCACCCTCTCCCGGGGCCGCCGGGAAGGAGACAGACCCCTTTCTCCCTCCACCCGCCCGGCGGTGAGGAGGGCTGAGCTCCCCCAAACACTCACCCTTTGCCGAGGAACCAAAAGACCCCAAGCTGAAGCCAAACGCCTCCTGCAAAGCCACTGATACCTTGCTGCCAGCAAGGATTTTGCCCTAAAGGGTGAGGACTGACCCCATTTTGCAGTTCCTGCCTACCCCAGGAGCAGGATGGAGGCTGTAGCAGGTGGCAAAACACCCCATCCCAAAGCCTAAGGGCCATCTGTATGTGGCAGGGTGCATGGACCGGGGCAGGGCAGGGGGAGAGAGGTAGGAGAGAGCCGGAGCAGGAGGAGAGAGGTAGGAGAGAGCCTGAGCAGGAGAAGGACTCGCTTATGCAGCATTAAAGCAGCCTGCACCGAGGTAGCTGCGCTTGCCTCGCCGTCTCCTGTTTTTCCAGTTAGATACGTGGCTTAATATAGCAGCACTTATGTTGTAAAACATCACTCATAAAACACAGAGGATGTGCTGTGTGGGAGCGTTCGCAAGCCAATCCTCAGCTGCTTTTTGATGTCGGCTTGGAAATCTCAGCGTCCTGGCAACGGCTGCTCGCTGGGGTTTGTGTGCAGCCAGGCCAGACCTTCCCCGGGCGTAAGCCTGCAGAGATCTCCAGGCTTCAGTTGAGCTTCGAGGATTTCCATCCGCTCCAGGTCCTCTATCCGGAGTGGAGCAGATGGGAGCTACCGGGCAGTGCTGGGGGATATGAGGGCAAACCACCCACAGATCTCAGCCCATGCCTGGCCCCATGGAACTAGTCCCATCGGAACCTTTCCTTAGTGAGGAATTTCAGGTACGGCAAACCCCAGGGGATACGCAGTGACCAGTGGCACCTATTGGCACTGCTGACGCTGGCTGTGCATACTGAGGATGCAACAAGTGTTTCTGCAATGGGTCTGATCTCCCCACACACTCAGCTCCATCAGCTGTGCTGGTGGGAGAAATCACTGCCACGGCTGTTCCCAACAGCGCTGTCCTTTCTCAGAGGATTTCCCCAGAGAAGGAGCAGGCTGATAAGGAAAGTTACTTAGGCAAAATCAGGCCAGGCTCAGGCAGTTTGCATGCAGCCAGGCATCCCCATGTAGGAAGGCTGAGTGCCCGGGGCCCCATCCTACACGGAGGGGAGGGCTTGGCTCTGTGGGATACCACTGGACTGGAAGAGGCAGCCAAGGATGGCTCATATTCCTATCTGTCTCAGCCGAGGCTTCAGCTGAAGAGGGAATGGGCTGGGGGGTGGGCAAGAAAGGAGGCGAGGGGGGAAGGAGCCAGGATCTTCTTGCTTGGGAAACCGCCAGGACTCTTCCATCAAAGGGAAGGAAGCCCTAGGTGCAGGGCCGCAGGCTTTCATGAACCGCTCGCTGCAAACCCCGGCCCCTATGGGTCTGTTTATCCTGGCATGGGAGAGCCCATAAACCGCAGCCCTCGGCCGGCCTGCGGAGCATGGCTTTCCTCCCCACTGCAGCGCCGGCTGTGGGGCTGGGACAGCCTGCCAGGGGCAGGGGGGGCCACCTGGGCAGGGCTCCCAAGCCCAGCTGGTGCGTGGCCACCACCCATCTGGGTTGAGGGGAAGGTGTTCCCATCCCTGTGTTCCTGGAGTCAGCAGTGAGCCTTTCTGCTCCCATCAGCTCTCCAGAGCCACGCTCAGTCCCCACACAGCATTCCTGGAGCAGCGGAGGGCCAGAGGGGCACAGGGGTCTTGGAGTCCCATCTCAGCTACTCCCAGATCCAAAAGCAGGTTCCAGATGAAGGATAAGGGGCCCGGAGCAGTGCTGGGAGCTTGTCACCACAGCTGGCTGGCACCCCCAAAGGGTCTGCCCTGTTAAGTGACTCTCCCAGATGGGCTGACCCAAGGTGTCCCATAGTTTCCCACGTTCCCTCCTGCCTGCCACCCGTCATATTTTGCATTTCTCCCTCTATCTTATCTCCCCACCGGCTCAGCCCCTTGCAGCTGGTCTCTTGTTTTCCCTCTGCCCTCTTCCTTGCTCCGCAGCCCCACCTGCTCCAGCTCCAGCCCAGCTCCCGTGCTGAAGGACCTCGAGGCAGGTCCCTGATAAGGGCCAGACCAAACAAGAATCTTTTGTGCCACACTGAGCTCATCCAAAGGAGCTGAGCAAAGACCTGGCCTGGGAAGAGCAAGGGTGATGCAGGAGGGACCGAGTGGTGCAGTGCCTCCATGCGATGCCAGACACACAGCAGGATCTCACAGCGTGCTGCCTCAGTTTCCCCACTTCTCAGACAATCCTCCTTCTGCCCCTGCTGGCAGCAGCATCCCAGCCTAGAGCAGGGCCCGTGCCGAGGGCTGAGCCGGGGAGGGAGGGTGAATGTCCCGCTGAGAGATGCTGTCAGCGCCAAGCCCTGTGTGCACAGCAGGCCTGGCAGCCAGCAAGTGCAGGGAATAAAATTCTCCCCCCTCCCAGCCCACTGCCGGGTTAATATTCCCTCTAACGACAGACGGCTCCTTTTATCCTCTCTCGCACTCCCGCCAGTGATTTAATCTTGGAACAAGCCATGATTATTTCCTGTACAGCTGCCTCCCTCGCTTCCACCACAGACTAGGCTTGACAGCATCCCACCAGGCAAGAAGCAGACCCTCCTCCAGAGCTCCAGCCCGGCCACCACCGAGGGCAGAGAGACCCTTCTCCAGCCCCCTGCCTGTCACGCACTGGTGGCGCCATGGGGAGGGGAGAGGAAAGACAGGCTGTGATGGGATCCCTACATGGAGCTGACAAGCATCAGGGGAGAAAAGGGGCCAAGGAAGGCAGGGGATTGCTCGACCAGGGGGTCTTCCCGGTGTCAGCTTCATGGGGCAGGTCTGGGGCTGTGAGAGGAGGCTGGTGAGTCAGACTGGCTCCCCAGAGTCAGCATAGTGACACCTACCCCTGGATCCCTCCAAGCTAAGGTACAGGCCAGCTGGATGTCAGGTAGCCAGTCCTCAGCAGCCCTGAGCCAAGGCCCACGGAGACAGCAGGAAGGCAGGTGAGGGATTTACCCTCATAGCCCTTTGCATCTCACAGGGCTGCAGTGCCTGAGCAGATGCACCCCAAGGTCAGGATTGCTGAGCACACAGCCTGGGATCCCGGCAATGGCCACAGAAGAGCCAGTGGCATGGTCTGCAGCAGCCCCAGAGGGTCAGGGGTCCTCAGGGACCCCCACGCAGCTGGAACAGGCAAGGTCTGCTTCACACAGAGGGCTTGGCAGGGGCTGGGTCTGACTCCATCCTTGTCTGCAGCAAATGCAGTCAGTCCCAAGCACAGGAAAAATGCAAAGCCGGAACACCACTGAGGACAATCTCCTGAGTCTCCCATTGCGTGGCTGCTGGGGAGAAAGCTTCCTAAATACTGGGAATACCCACCATCTACCTGCGAGCCAGCAACTTCCCTGTGCTGCCGAGCAGGTGGAGCTAGCGAGGGTCAACACTGGGGACTTGTCACCAGAGCATCTCTACAGGATGTGCATGTTTGTCTTTCATCTGTGCACTACATGAAGGGCTGGGGAAGGCCGGAATCCCTCCTTGACAAGGCAGAGAAAAGCAGCAGAAGACGAGTGCTGGCCCAGGGCCGCCCCAGCAGCAGCAAAACGTGGGATGCAGCTCCACCTCGTGGGCAGCGAGGGTTCCCCGCCCCCCCCCCCGAAGTGTCACCAGGTCCTTCTGGCCACTGCAAGGGGACAAGGTGCCCTGAGAACTGGAGCCTGTGGCTCTGCCTTCCCTGTCACCACTTAGGAAACAGAGACAGGGGACAGTAGCCTCACCCCGAGGCATGGGCTGCTCCAGCACTTAGGGATGCTGGGGCAGGATCAGCCTGCAGGTACACATCCAAGAGCCCTGCATGCACACAAACGCATCTCCACACACACACACGGCCTGTGTGTGCAGCGAGCACCAGGACAGCTGGTGCGGAGCCAGCCGTGCCCCCGCGACATGGCCTTTGTGCGCTGAGGCTCCCGTGTGCCTGCAGGAGGAGGTTAAATGAAAGGAGCTGCCTCCCTGCCAGATGGAAGCGATCCTGAGGGGCTGGACCGCTCAGCTCCTGCCAGCCAGAGAGGTGTGGGAACAAGTCTGACCCGGAAACCAGGAGTCCTGAGCCAGAACCCAGCATCCTACATGATCCTGGACAAATCCCTGCTGCCTGCCATGGTGGAGCACTTGCACAGTTGCTTTCCTTGCCCTGCGCTTCTCTCTGCCTTCCTTCCCCAGCTCCAGGATGCAGCTCACACACAGCACCCCGTGGCATCCCTTCCAGCCCATCAAAGCCCAGCATGGAGACCTCGGCCTCTTCACCCACAGTCCTTTCACTGCCAGGAGGCTCCAGAGATGTCTCCTGCTTCTGTGTAGGCTGCAGGTTGGGAGCTGCTGGGTCTTCACAGCCAGGCAATGGTGGCGTGGAAGAACCACCACCACTGGGACAGCAACCAGACGTTTTCCCCCAGACAAGTAACAGCTTCTTCCAGCTATGCCAGTGCCCCGATAGCCAGAAAGTCTCCTCAAACCGGGAGAAGGGGGGAAAGAGTTGTAGCTATGGGCTGTGCAAAGAGCCACTGCAGCAAGCCTGAGCCCAGTTCCAGCCAATCTGGAGATGTGGAAGGGACCCAGAGCAGCACTGGTCCACCCCAGGGAGCTCCGGGAGTGGCTGCTGAGACAGGGCAGCACAACCCACCTGGCAGCCCCCCAAGAGACGCCACCCCACGACTGGGCTGGCACAACCCCACCTCACCTCTTCAGAGGGTCCAGCTCAGGGACCACCCGCCACCTCCCCTTGCCGGGCTGACAGAAGCTCTCCTAATGCCCTGATTGTCTGCAGGGGGGATAATCAGTCCCATTAACCTCTAACAGCCTATGGCTGTGTGGGTTTCCTCCCGCCACAAGACTGTAGGGATGTGCTGGCAGGCATTTAAGCAGCCCATGGCTACAGAAGAGACTTTCTAGTTATACCTTCTGTCCCACTCAGAGCTCAGATCTTCTTCCTTTAAGGGTTTTAATAGCAGTGGTCCTGGGAGGGATGTGGGCTGTGAGTGTGGCCCCAGCAGTAATCCCCATCCTTGCCGCCACACCAGCGAGGGGTAGTTGCCTCCCCACTAGGAGCTGGGGGCTGCTCAGTGCTAGGACCCCTCTCTCTGCCCAGGGATCTGGAAGCAGAGATGTGTTTCCATGTCAATTCATGGCCTGGCTCTGCCTTGCACGGTTTCCACCCAGAGGAGCTGTGTTTCTCTGGCTCTCCGAGCCATTCCCAGTGCCGCCGTTTGGCAAACGGCAGGACAAAAATAGCTTCTCTCCGGGGGCTGCAACAGGGCTGTTTGCCTTGGCTGTGCTCTGCTCCACTCTGCTGCGTGAACCCAGGGCTCACCTCGGAGCAGGGATGGCACAAGCTCCTCCAGCCATCTTAGGTAGGCACTGCCCCCACCCCAAGCCATGCAAAGGGGGTATCACAGGGTAAGCATGGATCAGCTTCAGTGTCTGTGGACCCCTGTTCCTGGAGAACTGGGAAGGGGAAAGATGGAGAGGGACCAGGGATGGAGAAGGGAGAGATGCCTGCGCTGAGGCACTTGGAAGAACGAGCAGGTTTCCCCTCCCTGGGTGCTGCAGACAACCTGCCAGCCATGTCCTCTGGAGCATCCCAGCCCCAGGGCTCCCAGCTCTGCTGGAGGTTGTCTGTCTCCTGTATGGGCTTGGGAGTGGGAGCACCGGAGCTGTCAGACCTGCTCACTGGGAGACGTACCGAGACTGTGAGCTCTATCTCCATGGGTAAATCAGCTCAGCACAGGAGCTGGCTGGCCAGCCGCTGCCAGGGAGACCGTTCTTTTCCCTGCCTGTCTTTGCCAGTGCAGACAGACCACGGCACAGCAAGTGAGCTATTAAACAGCTCCAGCCAGCCAGCCAGCAAACACGAGCTCATTCATCATTCTGGAGCAGGCAGGGGGATGTGCCAGCTGCTTTCAGCCAGGACCCCTCACAAAGCCAAGGCCCAATAGCTCGGCAGCCTGGAGGGGAGCTGGGATCAAACTAGGGGGCCCAGGACCCTCCAAAATGACTTTTCATGTCCTGGAGGTGCTGTGAGAGCTGCCACGCCTCAGGCTGGGAGCTTGTGTGTTTCTGAGCCACAGCCCCAGCGCAGCAGCATCATGCAGAGACAGCTTGGAGAGGATGTAAGGGTTGGTGTGGGCTTCACCAAGGCTTGACCTTGACCTCACATTCCCACACGCACCAGGCAGGCAGAGCTGCACAGCTCTGTGCAGGGAGAGGTTTGGCTCAGGTGGAGGAGAGTGGGAGACTGGCTGCCAGGCACCTGCAGGGAACTGTGTGGTTCCTGCAGGTCAACACTAGCTCTTTTAGAGCCTTTGTGCAGTACTGCCTGGTTTTACCCCTGCTTCTCTCCCCTGGTACTGCTCTTTCCCTGCCTGTCTCCATCCCTGGAGCCCAGCCAGCTGTGCTGGCTACCAGCATGCTCCAACTCACCATCTGGAACACCCCTGATACAGGACAGGGATACCCCTTTATACAGCCCAATTTGGGAGGCTGGAGAAGCAAACCATCCTTTTGTTGGTGCTAGTACATAGCTGATGTATGTGTTGTCCTGGCCAGAGTGACCCTTAGCAGCAGACGATCTGCGTATGCCAACAGTACGCCAGCAAAGCCACGCCACCAGCAGCTGAAGATTTGGCCAAGAGCCTGAGCAGCTTTGAGACTGACAGTGCCTGGAGCCCCACTCCATTCCTCCCTTGCATCCAAGGGCATGCTATTCCAGCTGCCTGGGGTGGGAACCCCAATTCCCTGGGGAAGGGAAATGCTGCCCTCCCTTGCCCAATGACCAGTTACAACGGAGACCTAAAGAAAGAGCCAAGTAAAGACGGCCCTAAGGACGTAGCTTGTGCTGTAGCATTGCCTGCCAAGCCTCAGGGCTGGAGGCTGAAGAGGAAAACTGAAGAGGGGGGAAAAGATCCTCCTCTTTCACGTGGAAGAGCAGCTGCCTCCCAAGTAAGCTGCAAAGCTGCTTCCTTACCCGCATAAGAAACATCCTGCTGTTCTTGTAGGACTTGGGTAATTCCCTAGTGCTTGTAGGAAGCCCTTGCCACTGCCAGCAGAACTGGCTTGGGGAAGGACTGTGGGCTCACTGACCTCCTCTACCCCAGAGCTGCTCCTGCAGCAGGTCACAGGCAGCTGTAGGCAAGAAGGGAACATCTGGCCCTGGAGCTCTTTTTCTGCTCATAGCAGAGGCCTCAAGCTGCATCACTGAACAGCCCTGGGCTGGATTTTTAAACAGGCTTCAGCCAAATCTCCCCTCCTGGGAGTGGTAGGAGGTGCACACATGCTGAGCTGCTCGGTGCTGGTAACTGCAAGCCCAGCTGGGGGAAGCAGGGGAGCTCTCTGGCCCCGTCCTCCGTGTAAAAGGCTGCAAAGCCCAGCTCATGGCTGCCGAATACAAATAGCCCTTCTTAATGAGTTCAGGGAAGCCAATTTGGGAGAGCTCACACAGGGCGGGGGTGGCTTCATGCGTTTCAGATGAAGCAATCTGAGAGCAATTTTGCTCCAGCAGGAGCAAGCAATATGCAAGAACATCTCTGCTTCCTCACCTGCAAAATTCAGCTGTGGCTTTCTGGTGAGACCATGTGTAAGCACCAGAAAATCAGTCCATCCTCAAACGCGTAAAGAGAGCAAAAAACACAGGCTCCTTCTCATCCCCTCCCTAGGGCTCCTCCATCTTCTTGGCTGGGTTGAAGCTAGGTCTCTGTATCCAAAGGTGCTGACTTAATCTTCAGCAGAAACCTTGTCCTGATTTTCTTCCTCTGTTATTTGCACCCCTTTACCAAATCCTCCCGGTTACCTCAGCCCAGCCTAAGCTGGCCTTGGGTAGGTGATGCTGGCCCAGATCCACTTTTATTCTGGCCCCTCCCAAAGCAAACCTCTGTGTCTGGGGGTCTGCATGCACACGTGCGTGCTCCTTGCAGATCCCACTCTGGCCTCCTGCAAGGAAACAGCAGGACATGGTTAGCTGCAGAATGGGATATGTGGGAGTGGGATTTTGCCCCTCCTCCCTGCTATGGCACAGAGGGCACAGCCTCTGCCCTACCCGCAGTTATGGCACATCAGCCCCAGGCATTGGGAGGCCCGGCTGGAAGCCTGAAACCTGTCTCTGAGCCTGCGCTTTCATTGCAAACACCTCCAGCATCAGCAGTGCAGGAGGAAGCAAGAGGAAGCAGAGCGGGGGGGGGGGGGGGGGCTGGCTTAGCTCCTCCCGGTTGATAATTCATTACTGCCTGTTAGCCCGGATCTATCCGGCAGCAGCTACATCCTGGCACCGACATGTGTTCATTTCACACATAAAATGCTGTATCAAAATGCATCATTGAGACATTCTCCCTGAAACCTTTCCCAGCTGCCTCTCCCAGCGCTTTACATGCAGGAGCAGTCCGGCAATTGGGGCGTTTTGTTCCTAATGGATGCCTGGCACCCGCCGTGGCAATCAGAGCTGCAGGATCTGTCCTCCAGCTCATGAGAGATTAAAAGGGGGATCTTCCTGCAAGGGGCAGGGAGGCAGCAAGCAGAGGGTGCAAGTTTCATCCACGGCATGCTCAGATTCAGAGAGGGAGAAGCAGCCTGTGTGCTCACGGCTGGTTTATCGCATACCGTTTTGCAATGATGCAGAAATGCAGCATGTCTCCCCTCCTCCCCTCTCCAGGGCTCTCTGGCAGCCCTGGGCAGCAGGGCTGGCTGGCCTTGCCCTGGGGACCCGCAGGACACCCCTTCCCCTTTCTCCCAGGTCCCTGACTTCAGCCTGATGCGGGTGACTGTCGGTGTGGTGGTGAATCTCCCCTCCAGAGTGCAGCGGGAAGGGACAGGGCAGGTGGGGGACCCAGTGCTCACACAGCAGGTGCTGGGGGTGTCCTGTCCCCCCCCAGGGTGGCTGCCTCCTCACTTCCTACAAAGCCGTGCCCAGGGGTGGGCTGGCTCTCATGAGAGCTGGGGGTCTCCTGCCAAGCTTACCCCCTTCATGGCAGCTGTCAAGTCACAGCCAGCCTTTCCCCAGACCCAAGCCTTCTCCTGCTATTCTGCCACCGCATGCTCACACGCTTCTTGTTCTTCATCCCTTCTCATCCTCCCTTCTGGCTTTTCACCACTGTGTCCCCCTACCACCATTTGGGGGGGGGTGGGGGGGGCTGGGGGGGC
>VZSF01000773.1:93467-106195 GCA_013398295.1 Chionis minor | reverse complement strand
CCGTGCCGGTGCCCACCGTGCCCTCGGCGCCGCAGGAGCTGCACCCGGGCTCCGGGGGGGGCAAACCGCCGCCGCCACCGCCGCCGCCGGCCGGCAGCCGCGCCCCGGGCTCGCCGCGCCGGGTGGTGGTGCAGGCGTCCACCGGCGAGCTGCTGCGCTGCTTGGGGGACTTCGTGTGCCGCCGCTGCTACCGGCTGAAGGAGCTAAGCCCCGGCGAGCTCATCTCCTGGTTCCGCAGCGTGGACCGCTCGCTGCTGCTGCAGGGCTGGCAGGACCAGGGCTTCATCACCCCCGCCAACCTGGTGTTCGTCTACCTGCTGTGCCGGGAAGCGCTGCGGGGCGAAGACATCGGGAGCCAGGCCGAGCTGCAGGCCGCCTTCCTCACCTGCCTCTANTTCCTCCCCTGCCTCTATCTCGCCTACTCCTACATGGGCAACGAGATCTCCTACCCGCTCAAGCCCTTCCTGGTGGAGGGCGACAAGGGGCGCTTCTGGGAGCGCTGCCTGGGCATCATCCAGCGCCTCAGCGCCAAGATGCTGCGAATCAACGCGGACCCGCACTACTTCACGCAACTCTTCCAGGACCTCAAGAGCGAGGGCGAGGGCGGAGACGGGTCCAAGCACTGGACGATCAGCCTGGATCGCTAGGGAGGTACCGGGCCCCCGGCACCGGGGGCGGAAGGGGCCGCGCACCGAGGCGCGGGGGAGGCGAAGGACTGCCGGATCCCCCTCCCCCCCCACCCCTTCCCGCATCCTCCTCGCCTTCTCCCCCTCCTCCGGCCGCCAGCTCCACGGAAACGCTGCCTGGACCCTCCCTGCTCCGGATCCGGCCCCTCCCCCCTCCCCTTCCGACCCAGCTGGGGGCTTTGCTCTGGGACACCGAGACGGCAGAGAAGACCGGGAGGCGGCGGGGGGGTGTCCCCTCCCTCCTGCGCGATGGTGGTGGGGGGAAGGCTGCCGAGGAGCGGAGGCTCCCGGGTGCGTTTTCTCTAGAAAAAGAAGGGGGGGTGGAAATGGAGCTGAGGGTCCGAGACAAGGGGGTCTGGGGGGGTCTCCTGGGTGCTGCGGGGGCCCCGGGCAGACGGTGCATGTGAAGGAGCCCCCCCCCTCCCGCGGGCAGCGCCGTGCCCCGCGCCGCCGCCCCGGAGCTGTCCGTGGTGCTGGAGCCGCCGCGGCTGAGCAGACAAAGGAGCGGGGCGGGGGGAGCGGGTAAGGCCGGGGGGGCCGCGGGCTTTCGTGTCGTGGGCACTTCCTCTCCAACCCCCCTCCCCCCCATGTGGGGGACACCACCGACCCCCCCGGGCATGGGCGACGCTGCCCCTCACCCCGCGGGAGCCGCCCGCATGCGCCTTTGTTCGAGCCGCTGTGGGGGGGAGGGGGGGCGCCCACTTTCCCTCCCCGCGGGTGACATTCCCCCCTCCCCGGTGCGCCCCCCAAACCGAGTCCCGGTGGGGTGAGCATGCCCCCCCCCACACCTTGGCTTGCTGCAGGGAAAGGGGTCTATGCCAGAGGAGGCCTAGGGAGCCTGGGGAGGAAGGGGTATGTTATGGAGGGGGGGGGGTGTCCCCCCTCTCCTCTTGCTTTGCTTCACTGGAGAATAAAGAGGTGGCCTGGACGGGCCTGGTGGTGGCTCCCTGGACTTGCTGGGCTGTGGGGTGCAATGGGGATTGGGGGGGGCACCCCAAGATCCCAGTCGTGCCCCCTTCTCCCCAAGAGGGATTGAGGGGGCTGGTTCTCAGAGGGGGTTTTACTCTCCGATGTGAGTTGGGGGTCAGAATCTCACCCCTGTTTGTTGTGCCCAAGGCCAGTCCTGGTCCACTCGCCTGCCCTTTGGCTCCCTGTGAGCTCTCCTGGCTTCCTCCATTCCAGATGGAAATGCCTGATGCCTGTCTGCTGCACTGAATTTAACTAGGATCCCACAGTCCATGTCATATCTCTTTTTTTTTTTTTCTTTTTTCCTTGTTTTTTTTTTTTTTTCCCCTTTCCTAAAGCTACATCCCCCTTCACCTTCTTCCTCCCTACCTCTGTTCTGCAGGACCAGGCTCCTTTTACCGACAGAGCAGGCTGGGGGAGCTATGTTGCTAGCCCAGTTACCAGCCCTGTGCTTCTGCAGACCCCCAGGGAGATGGGTGGAGAAGGGGAAGGCTTTGCTTTTCTCATAGCTGGTTGCTATGCTTCAGGCTCCTGAATTTGCCGGGGCTTCTCTAGCAGGATCCACAGCACACGTTCTCCTTGTTGGGGTCTCCATCCAGTGCTTCCCCAGCCCCTGAGCCAGGCGCTCAGGCTCCCCTCAGCCGGGAAGAGCCGTGCTGGCTCTGCAGGTCATGGAGGGTAAGCTGGATTCTCTCTACCTTTGTGTGCATCAGCAGAGCTGCTAATTAGGCCCAATCTGGCTCATTCAGGCAAAGCTGCGCTGCCAGGAAGACAGCACAGATGTCCCTGTGACGGGGGCTGACCTGGCAGGGTGCTGTGCACGGCTTTTCTGTGGCTGCGTAAACCCACCGAGACCTGTGCTGCTCCGCTCCTCCCTGTCCCGAATGGGTCCTCTTCTCCCTGTCTTTAGATTGACATTCACATGACCTTGTGATGAGCTGTCTGGGCCAAAATGCACTCACAACGCCGACCCAAAATTTGGCCTATCTGTGTCTTGTGCTGGGGAAGGTAGCAGCTCTGACTTACTCTGGTTTAAACAAAGGTAGAATTGGACCCTTAGAGCTCCTGTAGGGATGCTGGGGGAGCCCTGACTCTACTGGCACTTTGCAGAGAGGGAAACCAAGGCAGAGGGAGGTGAAGCAGCACGCCACAGTCCAGCAAGAAGGGTCTGCAGCATCACAGGGTAACACCCAAGCCACTGGTGCCAGCTGTCTCCACCCTGAGCCAGAGGTGTTTGTCCAGTGACTCTGCCCCCAGACATGGAATTTTATAGTCTCCTTCCCAGAGCTGAACAACCTGCCAGCACTGGTGGAGGTTTCCCACCCTACAGATCCTCTCAGGGTCCTTCCAGCCTCAAGCCCTCAGCTTTTTAAAATGCTTCCAGCTGCAGTGAGGCCATGTCCTTCCCCTCCTCCCTTGTGTTTCATTGATTAAGAGTGCTAGGCCTCATTGGGGGATTTAGGAAGAGCTAATTGCAGACTGGTAATTGAAGACAGCTTGGAGTCTCTGGAAATGTCAAGGAATGAGAGATGAGCTTAGATGCTCCCGTGCATTTAAATATGCATCGTCGGCTCAGCCAGAGCATTACTGAGGGGAGACATGTCTGGTTTTCCTTCCCCCAAGGGACCTCGTGCAGCTGCTGGGGGGAGCGGAGCAGGAGGGGCACTAACCTTATCTTACCTGGGAGCCTCCCCAAGGCAAAGGGGAGGGAGGAAGCTGGGGGGGGGGAGGAGATGACAGGGCACAAGCAGGGGGGTACTGAGGGTGGGAATCCTCAGACAGGCTTGGGAGCTTGGCATTTTCCCCTCTCAAAAGCTGTGTGCTTTAACCTGCCAGACCCCTGTGTTGCTGGATGACAGGGTGGGGGTCTGGGCTCAGGAGCTGGATATGGGGCAGCAGTAAAGGGATGGATAGAGCTTGTCCCCAAGCTTGTGATCCTGCAGCCACTCAATGCTTCCTGAGGAGCAGTGAGGGGATGGGAAGCCCCCCTCACTGCCAGCCACACAGCCCAACAGTCTGGGGTGGCAGGGATGGGGGATTTACGTAGGATTTGGGGCTTGGAGTTAGAGCAGCAGGGCCAAGTCGAGGATTCATCGCCACACGTCCTTGTTGAAGGATCCCAGCTCTTTCCTAGTTTGAAATTCCTCCCAGCAGTGGTGCATCTCCTCTCTGTGCCTCACAGTGGATGCCCCATCTCCTCCTCTTGCAGCAGGGGAGGTGGGCATAAGCTGCACGGTGCAGCCTGCGGTGGGTTCAGTCCCTCCTGCCCCGCAGGAAGGGGCTCTTCTTAGCCCTTAGCATCCTTCTTTTGGTCCCCAAGGGTGTGCGAGGCTGCTGGAGGCACCCTGGCTAGCAGTGGGTCCCCAGGATGCATAGTCACCCATGAAAGGGGGGTTTTCTACCAGGAGCTTGTGAAGCAACAGCTCTGTGAGGCTCCCCTTGCCCTGCTGCTCTGTCTGTAGAGCAAACTCCACGTGCTGGAGATACTGGCCATGGCACTGGGGCGTGGAGGAGCCATGGGCGGCTGGAGCAGCCAGCCTGGCAAAGCTGTGCCCACTCCTGCTGGACAAACAACAGGGAAGCTGTGCTCTTGCTATTAAGAGTTGGCAGCATCCCCCAGAGTGACTCGGAGCTGCTCGGTGGGGAAGAAACAGCTCTGGATGATGCAGACCCTGCGCCCACGTAGCTGGTGAAGGACCTGCCTCAGCCCCGCTTTCTGCGCAAGCCCTTCTCCTCTGTTCAGCTGCGAGGATGATGGATAACATGTTCTTCAAGGCAGATGGAAGTGGGAGGTCTCCCTTCTGCCTCTGCAGGAGCTACTCGGACACTGGCTCCATCACAGCTTCAGGCTGTTGCTGCTCTGCTGAATCGGGGATGACTTATGGGTGCAGGTTTCTGGTCCCCTTCCTGCCCCATGGCACTTTGGTCACAGCTGCTGGTGGGAAGTCAAGGTGGGGAAGATGTGCACAAAGTGCCCCAGGGAGATGGCAGCAAATGGTAGAGCATGAGGCATTCTAAACTAGATTAGCTGATCAGATATTTGTACCCAAGGATGGGCAGAACAGCCACCAGTGGGTCTCAGCTGATGAGGGATGTATCCAGGCGGGGGTGGGAACCTGCAAGAGGCTTTGAGCTCTGCCTATGCCCAGGATAGCCCAGTGGCAGGCATGAGACCGAGGGAGGTGGGACAGCAGCCAGTTTTGTCACTGCTGTAGCCAGAAAACGGCCTGTGGCATTGTCTGGCTGGTGGTATGGGACTGAGGAGCACAGACTGAGGAGAGGTTGGTGCCAAGGGCAGGTGGAGAAGAGGAACCAGATGCCTTGGAGCCCCGCTGTGATGGTTCATCCTTCTGCCACATAGACTGGCAGAGAGGAGGGCTAGGGCTGCCTAGGCGCAGGCATTACCTCCATCCACTGAAAACTGAGCATGGAGGTAACCCTGTGCTGTGTCCTCTGCCTGTCTCATCATCCTGTGTCACCCCTGAGTACCGAGCTTCTCGGGGGACAGCCAGGCAGCACCAAGCTATGGCCCGGGGAACTCATGGGGAGCCTGCCCCAGGGAGTGGGTGCCCCCTGGGCTGGACTGGATGCTGCTCCCTCATCAGAAGTCCTTGCATTAGAGCGTAATCTGGCATTAGCGCATTAATCCAGTCCTCCCTGCTGCCCAGCCCCTGCCCTCAGCAGAGTCCAGCTCAAGGTCTCGGTGCACAGCTGGGCAGGAGCAGCACCAGGTCACCGTCTCCCCGGTGGCCCTTGCCTGGGCACCAGAGAGCAGGAGGCAGCAGGGGCAAGGTTTGGGGCTCTGTCCAGAGCATCCATGTGTCTGGGGAGGGCAGTGAGCAGGGAAATAACCCAAAGGGCATAAAGCTCCACTGAGGTGCATCCAGGATATGGAGGAAGAGAAGTCCAGGCCAGGGGGTTTTGCGGTGACAGTACAGCCCCAGCCCCAAGCACGGTGGCAAGGGAGAAAGCAGCATCTTTTGGAAGCATCACAGCTGATTCCTTGGATGGGCTTCACGAGGGGTTTCGGAGCCTGACTGCCTGCACCTGTGGGCTCCGGCTGAGCCACACTAAGTCATGAAGCACTTTGCAGGGAACCAGGCCGAGGGAAGGTGGCATCTGGAGAGAGGATGTGAGTCAGCAGCTTGGGGGTGGGGGGGCTGAGCCGAGGAGCCAGCGCAGCGGGGATGCGAAGAGAAGGAAATAGGTGGGAATTGGGAGAGCTGGATGGGGAGCAGGGCTGGGCAGGGAGGCAGCCTTCATCCTCCAGAGCAGATGTGACCGGGCTGTGCTGCAAAGGCTCTTCCCAGCATGCAAAATGAAGCAAGTGGTGACGTGGCTCTGATAAAATAGAAGAGGGGCTACTGCATCCCCCCTCTGATCCCTTACTGTGGGGCTGGGAGGCTTTGGGGGAGTTGGAGGGGTCCCCCCACCATCCTGGCAAGAAGCTGAAGCCAAGGCTCAATCCTGCCCTCTCGTTGATTAAGCAAAGCCAGACATAAGGATTTTTTATTTTTTTTTAAGTAGGAAAAAGCATTCTGCCTTTAATCACAAGGTAGCAGAAGCAGCTGCCAGACCATGTACTCTCCGCTCCCACGTTCTTCCCAGCACAAGCTGAGTCCCTTTGGGACCATGTTCCCTCATCTCACCCTGGGCAGGGCACCTGAGGACTCCCAGCAGGTAGGTCTGGAGCTGGCGGGTGTGCTGGGCCCATGCCAGCAACCTAGGACAGGCTCTACACCCAGCTGGTGCACCCCACTGATGAGGGCGGCGCTCCCCCATCAGCCCCCTGGGCTGGGCTTCCCGGGTCGGTGCCAGGGACGATGCTCCGCTGGGAGCCATGCCGGGCTCAGCCCCGCTTGCCCATTGGCAGGATTTTGCTGCAGTCTGCTCCAAGCTGGCGGTTTTGGTGACTAAAGAAAGAAGCGCTGCCAGCGGGCTGGGTCAAATTGGGCTACGGGGAGGGGGGAGACTGGGTTGGGTGTTGCTCTGTCCCACCCTCTGGTAAGCAGACACTGGGTGGAGGGGCTGGTCCCAGTGGGGCTTGGGGATGGGAACATCCCAAGTTGCCATGGTGACACGGGCTGCATCCTCAGGCAGGCGAGAGCATCGCGTGGGTATCCCCCAGCTTCCCTCCTGGCTGCCATCCCTGGGGAGCGCAGGGCTGGTTTCAGGCTTTTGGGGTGGCACTCTGGGGACAGAGCAGGGCACTGTGCCAGGTGAGCTCAGAGCAGAGCAAAGCAAGCCCTCGGCTGCAGCCTGTTGCACTGGGTGTGTGCGGTGGTCCTCCCTCTCCCAAAAAGGTAACTCTCCTTTCCCCAGCATGTCCAGCCTCTGATCCAGCAGAGACCTGGATTGCAGGGCCAGGAATGAGAAAGGAACTGGCCTTACCTGGGCTTCCCTGGTGCAGGCACTGGCAGAGGGACAGGAGGGATAGGAGCGGGATGGCAGGGGGGGAAGCTACTAGTGACCCACATCCCTTAATCCGTGTCCTGCCCTGCGTGATGCAGTTACCTAAGCCCTGAAGCAGGCTCCCCCGGCAGGGGCACAGCCCCCTGCCCTGGCTATGAGGGAGCCGGCTGTGGCCAGTGCCCCCGTTTTGCCCTTGCAAGACCAAGCCTGAAGGTGAGGGTGGGTGGCTCCAGCCTGAGTGCAGGTGGCCTGGGGACAACTGCTCCTTTCCCCGCACAGTTCACCTCCTGCTGTCCTTTGGGGACCAGGCTGTGCAAGGCTCAGGGACCCTGGAGGAAGGGACAACCACCTAGGAGGGACCCCCGCCCCAGCCTCCATGGCTCCTTTCCCATACATGGGCTCCCCACTGGCAGCATCACCCCCCGCCACCACCACCCTGCAGTCTGAGCCCTCCCTAGAGGAGACACTGACATCAGATCCCCCTCCCTTAAGCTGATTAGGGCAGCAAGGACACATCCGAGCAGATGCCACCAAGGCCATGAGAGTGACCGGACCTTAGAGAAACGCAGAGGGGGCAGCACAGAGCCCCCAGATCTGGGGGCTGCTCTGATCTTGGGGGCGCAGGGAGAGGGGCTGGGTGGGCTGGCCACCCCTCTGTGGGCTGGATAATTGTGCACCCCCCACACGGCTGGTCTGTTCCCTGTTGTAAGCCTGGACCCCAGCCCTGGCACCCGGGACCCCCGATGGGGATGGGATGGGGAGCACAGCCCCAAGGGGGTGGGGGCAGGCAGGGGGAAGCCTCTGAGCCCACACCAGCCACCACAGGTACCGGTGAGTCCAGGGATGTGTTCCGGAAGCCGGGCAAGCAGTGCTTCACTGCTCACCCCTGCATCAATGTCACACGTCAGCCTGGCCCCATGGCTTGGGACCTCCCCGCTCCTGGCACAGTGCAGCCCAGCAGAGACACCTGCTGCAGGATCAGGCCATGCAGGGCCCAGTGCATTGGCCCGAGCTGGTTGCACAGGGCTCTGCGGGTCATGAGAGGTCTGGCTCCTGGCATCCCAAATTCCCCTGGATGATGGCAGGGTGGCAGACATCTTGCCAGGCCAACTGCATCTCCTCTTTGCCGCCAACTGCCACATCCCCTTGCCAGCCTGGGAGCAGGGTATGTGGCTTCCCTGGAGGAGCGTCTCAAGAAGCCCAGAGGTTTCCAGCTCTGCCCTGTCTCTCAGGGGCTGTAAGAGACAGAGGTGATGCCTGGAGAAAAGGTCATGCAGCAGTGTGGCTACATGGTCCCCATCCCAACCCTGGGACATGCTCTGGCTTGGATGGAAGTGGGTTTGCTGGGTGGTTTCTCCTCTCATCAGCACCCTGCAGACATGAGGGGACACGGGTCACAGCACCTCTCTGTTTTATTGAAGACCAATCCCTCCCCCCAGCCAGCGCAGAGCCAAGCACACCCAGCTCTTCTACATCCACTGGGCCAAAGTCCTGCTTCAGAGGATGGGGGTACCTCCTTGGACCTGGGGGGAGAGACCCAGGGCTGCCCCTCAGTGCCTGGGGCTCCCAGCCCTGCTGTCGTCCCTTCTCCTGCTCCACCTCCCACCCAGCCTTGCCCTGGAGGATGTCCCCACCCATGGAGGGTGTCCCACCAAACCCTGCATGCGGGGTGCTAAAGCCACAGTAAAACTGGAGCATTAAACTCGGAAGCGACCAGCTTCGTGGGCTCGTGTGCAGGGTGTTGGGGACTGTCCCATTCTGTGGTGTGGTCCTTGGGCACTGGGGAGGGGGCAGAGCTGCAGGGGCCAGGCTCTGCTCCCTCCAAGCTCTGGCCTTGCCCTGAGGGCTGGCAGTGCCCCCCACACCTGCTCCTGGTACCTCCAATCCCACAGCCCTGTCCCGGGCAGGAGTCAATCCATGCAAGGCACCTGCTCTCCAGATAAAGGCTTCTCCAGAGGTCTGGAGGAGGCTACTGTCAGCAGGAGGTGAAGGAGGGATGGAAGAAAGGAAGGCTTTGGAGACTAAAGGAAGGCTTTGAGGGACCAAGGAGCAGCAAGGAGGATCCCCTTTCCCTGCCCCTGCCCAGAGGGACCCTCACCCCTGGATACAGCTGCCCCGGGATCCTAGCTCCTGACTCCTCTCTGTAGGGAGAGGGAGGGGCAGACACAGGCTGGGGGCAGAGCTAAGGATATCCATGGAGTGGGCAGCATGTTGCAAAGGATAAGGGGGGGGATGGTCCCTGCCAGGAAGAGAGCCCATGGTTTTTACTTCCATTCACACCTTTCTTTAGTTATCCACATCCATTCCCAGGATCATGGATCCCACCTCACCCTAAATTTAGGTGGCTTATCTCCTCCAGCCACCCACCTCAGGGAACCAACCCAGCTACACTGCAGGCACCCCTTGCCCCCCTGCCACGCCACACTCCAAATCTAAAAGGGGGCAACTGAGAGCAGGCAGAGCATGATCCCACCCTCCCATCCCTCCCTGCCGGGCTCCCCAGCTCCACAGCCCCATGCTGCTGGGGGCGGGGAGGTCCGCCTGGCGTGGCTCAGCCTCTAATGGTAATGGTTGTTCATGTTGTTGAGGTGGGAGGCTGCCATGGCGCTGAACGGGGCAGAGGGCTGCAGCCCGTGCCCGGGGTAGATGGACGGGCTGGAGCCAGGCCAGTAGGAGAAGCTAGCTGGTGTCACCCCCGAGGTCATGAGGTTGAGTTTGGAGATGCCCGAGAAGGGCAGTGGGGTCAGGTTGCCCTGAAATTTGTAGAGGGTGTGATCGGGGGCGGCCGGCTGGCACACCTGGGCCAGCCCATGGAAGTCGAACTTGTAGGCATAACGCTTGCCGTGGACCTTGGTCATGATGTTCTTGTCATAGTAGTAGCGCAGCGCCCGGCTCAGCTTGTCGTAATTCATGTTGGGTTTGCTCTTCCGCTCGCCCCAGCGCCTCGCCACCTCATCGGGGTCGATCAGCTTGAACTCCCCGTTTGTGCCTTCCCAGGCGATGCAGTTCAGGTTGGCCCGGTCCGAGAGCAGCTCCAGCAGGAACTGCCACAGCTGAATCTGCCCGCTACCTGCAAGGCCAGGTCCCAGAGAGGTTAAAGCTCCCTCTCAGGGCACAAGGAGCAGGGCAGGATGTGCCCCAGTCTCCTCAACCCCCTACTATGTTGCCCCCCGACCCTGCACCCAGGTTTCAGTTGCACCTCGTTGCATCTTCCCTGGTCTAGAGACACAGAAGATGGTAACAACGTCATGTTTCCTTTGCAGCATCCCTACCTAGTCCTTCCCCCCAAGGAAGAAGAGGGGAGGACACCCCTGCACCTCTGGACAGGACCAGGAGTGGTCAGAGGTCAATGCAGGCTGCAGTGCGTCTAGATCCAGGGTCTCCACGTCCCCCCCGCCCTCATTTATACCCCACTGAAGATGAATACCTGCTCATTTGCTTTCGTGTGAGGATCTGACCTGGTTCTTTCATCTGCAGCCCCAAGAAGGAGGTACCTCAGCAGTACCCAGATCCATCCCAGCACCAATATTCCTCACTGCCACGTCTGCTTAAAACTGGGCTGGTGCCACAGCACAGCCGTTGCCCAACTCTAGGGGCACTGTGCCCTGCAAGGAAGTCTCCATGGTGAGCTGAAGTCGGGGTGCAACGCTGCTCTGACCTGCATCCCTGGCTGGCGCAGGCAGGTATAGAGGAGGAGAGACCAGGACAGGGCAGGACCTGCTGTGGCTTTGAATCAGGCACAAATGCTCCTTGTTTCCGGAGGAAACTGAGCCGTGGTCATTGCACCTGCAGCTTGCACTCAGTTCCTCCCTTGGTGGGTGCCCAAGATGCCCCTGTGCCAGGCTGTGCACACGCAGGAGCCTGGCACACATGGACATGGCCACGATGAGGCACAAGGACAGGATCTCCTGAGTCTGGCCAGAGGTCAGGAGAGGAGAGGGTCCCTGGTCCCTAGAGTGATGAGCAGTCTCACCTCCAGGACCCAGCCACTCTGCAGAGCAGCCCTGCATTTACCCAGACCCCCCCACGTCCCCCACACTCCCTCCCAAGCAGCATCCCCTGCACATCCCTGCTCCCGACCCCAACCCTTGCAGCACAGGCTTTTCCCACGGCAGAGGAAGTGTTTTCACATTTCGCCCTCCTCTCTGTGCTTTTCTGCCACCATTTTGTCTAATGGTACTTGGATCCCATACAGAGGTTTAGCACTCCCGACCCCTGCAGCAGGCTGTCCCAAAGCTCACCTACGTTTCCCACAAAGAACAATTTTGTCCTGCTTGTTTCGCACCCCCCGTATTTCATCTGGTGCCCCCCAATTCTTGCTCTGGAAGAAGCAGGGAACAGCTGTTCCCCATCCATCCCTATTCCACCAAGCCCTGCTTAAAGATCCCGATCCAGGCAGACGAGCACAGTTTTTTCCAAGGTATTGTATTTGCAAATCCCCCATCCTGGGACCAAGGTGGGGGATCTCTCCTCCCTCGGGCACATCCGCAGCCCTCACCCCTTCTCCATCCCCACAGCCCCCACCCTGGGCTCCTGCTATCCACCCCCCCCTCTCCCGGGGTGTCCCACCCCACGCGAGGAGGGCAGGGAGGTGTTGGGGGTGCAGCTGGGTGGGGTGGCGAGGCTCAATCCTGCCTGCCGCAGGGTGCTCTGCTGCAGCGCCCGGCTGCTCCCCGAGGAAACCTCCAGGGACCAAAAAATGTCCTTCTCACCACAGCGCAGCGCACAGAGTATGGCTGGGGCAGGGTCTGCAGTGCAGAGGCAAAAGGGCTCCCCCCAATCCCAGCTTTACCCCCGCTCCCACCCCTAAACCAGGGCTCCCCTTGTCCCGCTCAGAGCACCCCCTGGCCCCTGTCTCCTTGCCAGACGGCCAAGCTACATGGCCAAAACACCACGGTGCTGGCCCCACGGCCACCCGATGACCAGTGCTGCTGCACTCCCCAGCAGGCTCCAGGCTGCTCCCTTGCCAGCCCTTGGCTGATCACCGGGACCCCTGGGTGGTTTTCCCTGGATGGATGGCTCCGGCTCCCAGGGATCCATCATCTCCCAACTGACCCGTGCTCTGCCCGAGCCCCAGCCCTTCACCAGCAGCTCCCTCATGGGTGGTACCTCACCTCATTCCCCCACTCCCAGCAATGGGTGCCCCGAGCCAGCATTAGTGCCCTCAGCTCCCGGGCTGGCTGGCAGCTCCCTCCCCGTTGGATGTCCCTGGAGCACCAGGGGAACCTCGCACCCCCCGGCCCTATTGCAGGACTCTGGGGGGGCTGCAGGTGCTGGGCACCCCACTGCCCTCCGACGGCGGTGCCTGGCCGTCGGGGCTCGGCCGCGTTCCCGGTGGGTTTTGGCAATGGGATGCTCCCAGCCTGAGCCACCTGCAACAAGAGGGAGCGGGGCTCCGCGGTGGCCGTGTCTCGCGTGGGCAGTGCCCGGTACACGGACGGGAAGGGGTCCCCGATGGCTGCGGGGCGGGGGAGGATGTGTGTGCCCCGGGAGAGTCCCCTCTCCATTTGGGCCGGTGGGAGCGGGGCCGACCCCGGGGAAGGGGAAGCGGTGCTCTTACCTTTCTGCACGCCCGGGCTGAGGGACCCCCATGCCTGGCTCTTGCCGTCTTTGAACAAAGTTTCCCCGACTGGATCTGGGGGGAAAAAGGGGCGCGGGTGGGGG